>JAGFPH010000921.1:280189-291110 GCA_018207615.1 Philaenus spumarius | reverse complement strand
CGCGTGTATAAGTATGTGTTATGTTTCTTTTAATAATTTATTTTAATGTTATGATGACCTCAGCAGGAGGATATCTGATGATGGAACCAATTCCGAAACGCGTCATGGATTAAGTACCTTAAGTAAAGTACTTTATAATAAAAGTCACATAGACGGACATAATAAATTTTATTCAGTTTAATTTTTCATCTAAAACACTCTTCTGTAATGGACAAGTTTAAGGTAGGATTGAACGTGTTTTTGGAAGTAGAAAAGATATTGAGCTCAAGCTGTGTAGGCCTATACCTATTTGTCGTGGAACTGTTTACCACTGTAAGAAAAACCAGAACGTTCTTTTGAATGTTTTAAATTCACATTTTTAATGTCAAATACCTCAAAAACCGTTAACCATACAAAAACTTACAGAAGACCATAAAATGTATTCCTCGGTGGTTGTCAACAATACCTAGAATTACTTCAGAAAAAACATTTTAAAGTTATTATGAAAAATAATTCACTATTAATAATTTTTTAAATATAGTCAAAATTTTTGAAAATAAGAAATTACCCGGTATGGAAATTAGGTCATATTTATTAGACCCTACAAATTATTAAACATTTTATTTATTTAAATTGTTTTTTAAATTAATTGAATACATGAATATACGTACAAACTACAAAATTTTAAATGTGTCCTCCGTCCATTCTAACATAAGAAACCACACGTTTCATTAGTAAATTTAAGTACACACTCTACATCACTTCCCGGAGTTAGGCCTCAAATTGAAATATACTGTCTATACTTATACAATATTGTCAAAAATGTTTTATATTAAACAGTTGCGTTAGTTAGATTGTAAAATAACTATTCAAATGAAAATCATTCTACCACAAACACATTACCCAATAGAATGTTAAAGATGCTTATATAACCCTAGTCATGTTCTTGAGTTAGATATTAGCTATTACATACTTAAAAACATTGCTTGCAGTTTCTTTGTTACAGGGAAACTAAACTGAATACAACACCAGGATACGATTGATGTCATAAGTTCTTGTACTTTGTGCAAATAAACAACTGTTTTGCTACAGTCTGAATGTACGGTAACTAAAATATGGTTAGTAATGTTTTAATTTATTACATGCTTTTATTAACATTTATGAATTACTTGTATGATCTGTAAAACTTATGAAACAGGTATTTAATCATAAGATAAATTAAATCATAGTTTTAATAAATAAGATGAAATCCATAGTTCTGAAATATGGCAAATTTTAAATGTTGTAGACAATTACCGAGAAATTATGTTTTCAGGTTTTTGTCAATAACTCTGAAATCTTTTGACCTGCAGAAAAGAAAAAAACCCTTTTTGTTTGTCGTCAAATAAATGTAATATTTTATCTCTTGTATAGTTATTGTAAAGTTAACGGTTTTCAAGATATTCCACGTTAAAAATTTGTAACAACCGCCATTTTTAAACTTACTTAAAAATTTGTTTTTTTCCTTTTGGTTCACTTTTAAATCGTAACATGCAAAATGATTACACTAGATTTGAACTCAATATCTTACCTATTTCTGGAGTTACAGTGAGTTGTTGAAAAAACAAAACAAAATGGAGGATTGCGACTAAACTAAGCCTAATTCGAAAAAAGTTATTGAACATTTTAAATTTATTTCAATGTATACAATCCGATCTTGTACAGCTCGCTACGGTTTTCCGTGTCACCCTGTATAGTTCATGAAATAATTGTATTTGCTTTACTGGATTAAGGGTGAATTAAAGAAACTAAAAGGAGAATGTTTTTTAGATATTTATTTTTACTGTTATTAAATAATTTTACAACTGCACTAGACACTGTCTTAAAACAATAAAAACAATATTTTAAAAACTTACAACAATATACATATACATATATAAATGGATAATTTTATACAACATAAGGCAATGCAAACTTACACATTGTATCACAATAACTACCACTAGACCTGTAGTTATTTGCCATAATTTCAATACATTCCGTACTAGGTGTTTATAGAATCACCAATTCCTTTTATGCTAGGCTATACAAGGCTTTTTGCCTTGAACCAGGTCTGTAAAACATTTTACAATTTTTCCCCGGGCTGATGCTTGACATCTGGCAACATATTGAACAATCTTACTCCAATCTGACCAAAGTGGGAGATTTTTGTGAGCCTGACTTGTGGAACATTTATTTTTTTTTTATTCCTTGTGGCGTAGCAATGGACTTTGCTAAGAGCATCAAGATGTTTATTAGTCTAAAAAGACAGAGGGTTAAAAATTAAAAGTAAAATTAGATAAAAATTTACATTTTTTATGAATAAATATCACACATAAAAGCTTGCTTCATTATGCTCACTTTTTAATTTGAAATTTTAATTCTTTTGTAAATTACTTAATTCATATTCGTCTAATTTGATTAAACACTGAAACAAGTCATCATTATTGTAAATTAAGTGAGGCATACTAAATCTAGCTTCTCTTGAGATATTTATTTGTATGTAATTTTACTTTTAAATTATAACCCTCTCTTTATTTAGACTAATACAGGGCATGCGATGACCTCACACACTATACTAACAACTGCTAGATAGGGCAGAAACAACAAGGCATGGTTGAAAGAAAACAATGACCAGTAGAGCTGATACATGTGATGGTTATAGAAGAAAGGTGGTTTCACATGTGACATCAACGCCATGAGATAAAAGAGGTTTAAGTTATATTTATTTAGATTTAGACTAGTAAGTCACTCATATGAATTTCCACATAATCACAAAAAGCCACTTTCAGCCAGAATTATTGCATTTTCTCAGTTATCCTTGACTTAATAATAAATAATATATAGTAATAAATTATTATTATTAGCTTTTTTGTACCATCATGTGACTTTTTTTCCGTCTTATTTGGAGTCAAAACACCATCTTCATACACTATATATTATCCAATAATGACTTGTACACCAAACAATGAACATTAATAATGCAAATTGATACACCGTTTGATTAGTCTACATTTTTTGTATTTTAAAATTTGTTTGTAAAATCTTTAGATATTTAACTTTAAAAAGTTTAAACCACCGCCATATTGAAACTGATAACCGCAGCAAAATACAATTTTGCGGTTTTTGTAAACCAGTGTAATAAACTTTCATGCAGAGTTTCATGAATTTACCTCAAACCGTTCTTGAGATAGTAAAATTTTCAAAAGCGCACAATCAAACGGACAACTTCTAAACTAAGCAAGTTATGACACGTGTTATAATGTGTTGTTTGCTTGTTTTGACATGTTTAATAGCATGATAAAGTTTGGTAGAATGGCTGCGAGAATCCATGTGTAACATTTACGTAAATACCAGATTGCATTACAGTGTGAATGTATTTACCTTAATGATTGTTACAACAAAAACGTTGAGAAAAACAATAATTACTCTTTGTTTCAGACTGTATTAACTGAATTGACCTTGAAGATAGATTGATCTTTTTGTATTAAAGACTCTAGCTCATCATCAGTTGAAAAGATGACCTGTAAAAAATCAAAACACACATTTAACGAAGAAAACGGAACTGTAAAAATGCCAGAAGATACATTCCGTCCGCCCCAATTACCCAGAAGGGTAACGGAAGTTTGTACTGGTTTACCGTTAACAGAAGAAACTACCTGCGGTATCGGCTGTATCAAAGGTCCTCTGTTACAAAGATTTGCGAATAAGAAAGCTTATGTAATACTTTATGGTATAGTCGGCTGTATCTACTCTGCGAGCTATTCATACTTCAGTGGGACTATAACCACATTGGAGAAGAGGTTCAAAATACCAAGCAGAACTACAGGTATGTCAACAGTAATTTACTCTTTTTACGTGACAAACCAACGGTACACAAAAACAAAATTTACTGTGTTATGAATATTTTTGTATGTGGATTGGATCAAAACAATTTTTTTTTTAATTTAACACATTCACTGTTATGGATGCACATGTGAGCTTAACACTGAACACTATGAGAAGCAGCCAACGCACAGTGCATTGTGTGCATCGCACGAAAACAACCGTATTGGGAGAATTTTCAATACACAATGCATGCGTGCTTCGCACGCCAATTTTAAGCCTGTGTGCTATGGACATATGCGTCCAGTTTAAAATATTAGTGATTATTACCTAGAAAGGTTCAAAAATCAAAAAAGAAGTAATTTCTAGGTACTCATTTAGGCTATAAATATAAAAAATAAAAGGTCAGCTCCTAGCATAGTAAATACGAAATTTGCTTAGCAGTGAACGTGACAAAAGTTGTTTATTTTTATAATAACTACTAAAAGTACTGTGTTTCCTTAAACTTACAAGAAAAATTAAAGTCTGCCGAACAAAAGTGTTACTTACCAGACAACAAAGAGTTCCAACTTCCATCAACAGATTAAGTGAATCCAGGCTGTAGTGATTCCAACGTAAACTCTTCTTTTATGAAATATTACTATTCAGTTATAATGTCATTAACTATATTACTTGTCAAGAGTGTAACATGTGTGGCGCTGGTTCAAAGGACACCTTCTGACACCAATTGTTGACGCTAGGCCTCCGCTTGTGTTCTTGGTCCTCTTCAACTGCGAGCTGAAAAGATGGCGCGAAGGTCCGCGGGAAAAGAAAAGCTTTTTTTAATTACGGTTTTTATTTATCAGTACAATGTTTATCTATACACAAACGCAAATCCTACTGGCTCTTTATATTTAAACAATATATAATCACTGAAAAAAAGGTAGTGAAAGGAACCACACATGTCTTGTTGGCGAGCCTTCTCCCAAGATACTGCATCCTGCTTAATTGATTCCCTATGGAAATGCCGGAGATGCTTGTTCTGCAATTAAGAGTCTAGCTAAGATTTTACACGTATTCTTTACTTCCAACTTGCATTCTGAATCCAGTGTTTTTTGTGACTGATGGACTATTAATTAGTAATTATGTATTTTATTGGTTTGATGTATTTGTATAATTATGTATACATCCGTGCCCATTGGGTCACACACGCAACAATCAGATATTTCATCCTATCAAAAGTAACCATTCACATCACAGTTGCCCCAAAAAGAGGTTTCTTTTCTGAATTCAAACCATGACCAACCTAGAATAAGACTTACTCAATACCCAATGTAAGGGGGTGTATATTTTTTAGGCCTTAGAGATAACGTGTAGAAATTTATTGAAAGTATTTTGCTCACAATCAAAAGGGGGTTTGTAGAAAAGGTAATGGATTCCTCTGAGATTGATTGTTTAAAATTATTTAAAATGAACTGATGGTACATTTGAAATAAAAGTTACTGCAAAAAATAAGTAAATTAATTTAAATATTTTGTAATTTAAGAGGTTAAATATATCAAGTCCCGTTATTCATAATTATTTTGAGTGGAAAAGAAATAATTTATAATAATGTTCGAACTTGTTTAAAAATGAATACACATTTGTTATTGAATTAATTTTATAATTATTTTATAATACATGCCGGTAATTATTCAACTTTTTCATGAAAATTAACTTATATTTCTTAAAATTGTATGATTAGTTTGTTTCTGCACTCTTCATAAGTTATAATTCTAGTCCATTTGACTGCTACTTTGGTAACTTTCACTTGTGAGTTTCAAATAAACTCTATTTTTGAGTTCAATTAAAAAACTTGCTTGAAAATTAATAAAACAATCGTTATATAAACAAAAATTCTCCAATTAGTTATATTAATATATATTCTCCTACTAATTTAAAAATAACTGACATTTTGCCCTCGAAATTAAATCTTGGGAATTGAGCTTGGTTTCAAATTTTAACCGAAGAGTTTGCTGTGTCTTATTATTATTGTGAAGATATTTTAGCATCAGTTTTGATCTTAACCCTTTCCACTCTGGTAGGATTTTTAATAAAAGTAGTGCTCAGATGGTCCGTAGTGCTGGCCACAGCCATTTCTTTATCAAGTCTGAATTGTTTTTGCAAGCTGCGTTCCTCTCAGTTAAGATGGTCAGCAGTACTGGACAAGGTAAAATCCCTCGAACGCCCGGATGGCCAGCAGTACTGGACAAAGTAAAATCCCTCGAACGCCCGGATGGCCAGCAGTACTGAACAAGGTAAAATCCCTCGAACCCAAGGATGGCCAGTAGGACTGGCCACACAAATTATCTGCATTAATTTTTTTTTTGTAGTTTTATTTTGTCTGGATTGTGCTGAAATCTATAGAGTCCAAATATTAAAATAATAATTCCCGCTTTTTTTCTGGTATGTGTTGCATCTAAACGTAGCAATATTCGTTACATTATAACCTTACCAGCAGTTCAGTTTTACGTTGCGGTGGTCTAGCCTATTGTTTTTTTTAAATTTTGAAGTAATTTAATAGAACAAAAGTTAGTTAGTTTATTATTGCTTTTAAGTGTTTTTTGTTAACAAGTACTTGATTTAGTTTTATTTTAAATTACCAAAAATGTTGTTAGATAAGTTGTATACAATGGTTTATTTTATTAATTAAAATATATTATAACTGTATATTTACAGCTAAACCAAAAACTCACCAATAAAAATATAATATATCTACTTTTTGTGTATGGCAAAATAAAAGAGTTACTAAAAGCCCATGATTTTATTAAACAAAAATAAATACCCACTAACAACATTTTAGGTTGTAGTGAAAAATAAATTCAGAGCTGTTGACGACTTACGGTGAAGATGGTGCCAGAGCTGACAACAGTAACGTAAGCGGCCAGTCAGGTTGGACTGGCTGGACAGTCAGCACTGGCCATCCGAGTGCAAAGGGTTAAAAACTGCAATCGTAGCATATTTATCAAAGCTTACTGTATAAAAATGACAATAACATTGTTTTAAATTTAAAGAATTAATTGAATTTTGTTCCAGGCATAATTACAGTAGGCAATGATATCAGTCAGCTGTTTATATCAGTAATCCTCAGCTACTACGCTGGTAGAGGGCACAGACCTCGATGGATAGCATTAGGACTTTACACAGTCGTGACATTTTGTCTTATGAATGCATTACCTCATTTTCTGTATGGACCTGGCTTAGACGCACTTTCTCTTACACTTGAGCATGGAGGACATTCAATGGGCAACAAATCTGCTGCTCAAGTTCTTCTTAGTAAGTTAGAACTATACATCATTTTAAACATATGTAGTAATGTAATTCCCCATGTTTGCAATAAGCAAAAACAATAGTAATTGTTTAAAAAAATAATAAATATGAAATTTATAAAAAGGCATTAACTTTTGTATTGGTCAGACAAGCTCATGTGGCGATTTAATCCATTGGTTGGTTATTTTAGTTGAACAAAAGTCTGCCGAACATGGTTGACATCTTTCCTGCACAAAATTATTATATTTGAATCTCCTTCCATAAAGTATAATGTATTTAATAATATTATTTATGAGCTACAACTGACAAAGCATAAAAACCAGAATCTTACTTTGTGATTCTAACAGAGTGCAATAGGTTGGTTACTATCTTTGTAAGCAACATCTCTTCATACTCATTCTATTGTCCTCAGGGTTGGATTTACCTACAAGGGCCGAGGCCTAGGGGAACAAGCGAAGAAAATATTTGTTTAAATAACACAGAAAATGTGTACAATGAGTTAAAAAAGTCTTTATTTAGTTTTCTTAATTTTATACAGTTTATTGATGTAAGCAATTATTGTTGATTAAAGTTTTGTATTGTTTTGCACGAATCAATTCAATTTAATTCAATTTATTCTTCCTTTTTAGACAAATACAACAATTGTATAAGGCAAGTCATATATATAATACATTTATAAGAAAATAAATTGTATGTACTAAATCCCAATCAATACACATAATATACAGCCAATATTACATATATTATGTAAAATACAACTACAATAAAAAAGCATCCACATAAACAAACACAGTTATACACAATTTTATATCTAATAAATACAACATTTTCAGTTTCTGAGATGTCAAAGATAATAAATATTGTATTGCTATAGTGGAACATTTTGCAAAATATGCATAGGCATTGTAAAGGAAAATAGATTCTACCATAAACTATATGACATCATACACCAATAATATGTAAATTATTACTACCTTCATAAAATATTAATAAATTAATATTCAGTTAATACATTTAAATGTTTAAACTATATGGGCATTTATCTAGTATAAACACTATTATAACAATCAAACATGTAATTATTACAGATACCAAATAACACACATGACAAAATAAAACTCAAAGGCAAAGACATAAACTCAGCCACCGAGTACACGCCCCTTCGGAGTAAAAAAATATTCAGCCCCGGTTTAAAACTTTTATGATCAGATATCCGCTTCAAAGGCTCTGGAAGTATGTTAAATAGCGGACTCCAGCCTGAGCTGTGAGCCTTCTGAAGATGGTCAATCTATAGTTTTCACATCTGAAATCACACCTTTTTCTTGTGTCACCGTTGTGAGTTGTTTGACTCTTGAATCTGCAGCACAATATCACCTCCAAAATGTATAAGCTGGGGAATGTTAGGATATTAAAATAATTAAAAGCTTCTCTGCAAGAATCAGTAGATGTAGACAGTATAGCGTAGAGCATGTGACTTGGGTCTATTGAAACCACTGCCGAGTCGTACACTTGGCTGTAGCTAGGTCGAGCCAGGGTGCAAGGGCAATAAGAATGTTTACAGCAGTCATCCATCACTCTCTTGGTAAAAAATCAGTCACCAAGTTCTATCACAACAAAATGTCACGAACAAAATGAGGGAGGTATTGCTATCCTATAAGTAAATGAAAAATGGTGCTTGTCAGTTATGAATACAGTAGAGAAAGTGAGGAGCAAAGATTAAGGGTTGTATTTTCGGTTTCATTTACATGTTTTCCTCAAAGTTTTTCAAGTACACATAGGAACTCAGATAAAATAGTGGTGCTGTATTACATTTATTTACAGTTTCTATTTTTAAAATCTGTTACATTTAACCTCAACCTACAACTTACTTATTTCTAATAATAACAACTTAATAACCTGCTTTGATGTTATGATAAAAATATCATTTTCCAGATCTTTGATTGTCCATTACTTTGAAACGAAGCAAGATACTAAGCTCTGTTTCTCTTTTAAATAAGCTTTTCAATTGTGTATTACATGGCCTACCTTTACATTTGAAATTATGAACCCCCTGCCCCCTCAAGCCCCCCAAAATCATAGAGATTCAGATATGCCTAAAAATGTGTCCTGTTATGCAACACAAAAAATAAATAAAGTTTTGTTAACTTATTTTCAATAACAAAAATAATAAAGGGGTTAAAGGGACTTTATGAACACTCTGTATTTATAAATTGTCAACATAAAGATTGCTTTCTGGAGGAAAATTATCTGACCGACAGTCCCCTCCAATGGTACCAAGAAGGGACGGCAAAAACTCTTGAGCCTAGGAGGGTCCAAACTTTAAATCCGACCCTGATTGTCCTGGCACGGTGTACTTAATATTGCTTCTTACTTTCTAAGGCAATGTTTTAAGGGTGGCTCCAGAGATGGGACGATAGGGAAATCAGAATAAAAGCACAACTATTAGTATTTTAAAAACCTCGATAGCACGGATTTTTGTCCCAATAGAGATCGCAGCTCTAACCCTCCATAGCATGTCTTTTTGCGATTCTGAACCTTTACACAAGAGTTTAACCTCAGTAGTAAGTCGTTTTACACAACGGAACTTTTATAGCACGACTTCATCCTTCCTAATGCATCAGTTCCCATGGTCAGTGACTCAAGAGAAAACAGTGATCTTGATAGTACGACTTTTAGTCAACATGACCTTGATAGCACGAATCTCAACAAGAAGAGTCCCTCAATAACAAGTCCCCTTGTGAGTCTTGCTATCGAGGTTCTACTGTGTGAATAACTGAAAGAATAGTTTTATTTGAAAACAACCCTAAAGCTTTTGGAGTTAAATAAATGTAAAACAAAATAACCCATCAATAAAATGATGACAACTGAAAGTGGTCAGAACAAAATACTTTTTGAAAGCATGTTTTTGTAGTTTGTAGTACATATTCCCTATACCGATGTGTAGTATATTCCCGAATTTTTTTTCACATTTTCAAAAAAATAGTTAACTTGAAATTGACTTGTCATATCGATGCTTAATAACTTAAAATATTATTTCAGGAACTCGAAAAGCTCTCATATCATAACAATTTTGAAGTTTTTGAAAAAATGCATACCCTCGGATATTGAGCCCCAATTGAAAATTCACTCTGGTCCTACCATTGCCTTTCTAGTTGACCTTAATTTTATCTTAATTTTCTGAATTATTTCACTCAGTCTAGAAATGGCTTTTGAGAGCTTTATATAATTTTAAAACTAAATTTATTTTTGCAGCTTTCATAAACCTAATTTAAATATTAATGGAAAAGTTATTCTAATATTCATAACCAAGAAATATTTCAAGGCATCATGAGTACCACAATTTGGTTCCTCATTCTCCAAAAATATACCTATTACTGATCACAAAAAGGAAACATAGTTTTAATTTCAATTTTCATGTTCTTTATATTATTTGACATTTCTTGACTTTAAATTTAGAGAAGTGAATGGTTCATAAATTATATATTATTGTTTCCATGTCTAGATAAACAAGTTCTCTGTCAGTTAGACAACTCTGTAAAGTGTGACGCTACGGAAGGCAGTGTTGCTCCACAGATAATATTGTTCGCAGCACAAGTAATCTCAGGATTTGGAGGATCACTCTACCATTCCTTGGGATTGTCTTACATGGATGATAACGTAAAAAGATCAAAAACTCCAGCTCTTATTAGTACGTACCTTTTCTTCCTAATATTTGTATTGTAATTCTACTTGCAATATGTATTTAAATTAAACAGTGAATAGCGTTATAATGTATCAAATCACAAACCAAAGTAATACTAGAATAGCCTAC
>JAGFPH010000921.1:263452-274480 GCA_018207615.1 Philaenus spumarius | reverse complement strand
GATTTTGTGTTCAGGTTTTATTTTATCTAAGTTACTTTCTCACAAGTGAAGCTCATTAGTTATTTATTAAGTGGAATACGTTCAACAAAATACTGCCAGCAACGAAAGTGTTAAACGGTCCCGTTAATGTTTTTAAAGGACGACGAGAGCACATTGTTTTGAATCGGTTAGATTTTTAGGAGAAATTTTGATTGAAATGTTTGTTTTGGACAAGTTTGTTGAGCAGAAAATTTTTACACACTGTTTTTAACGGATGCGGAGCCAACAGACAGTGTAGACTGGGCTTAAATCACTTAATTACAGAAACTGCCATTTTTAATGAGGCAAATTTTCAAGATGATAGATACCGAACTATCGGGTCTGCTGGATTATCGAGTGCCGGATTATCGAGGTCTTACTGCAGTTTGAATAACATGTTAACAGTGACTATGAAATAATATTTAATAATAGTGTAATATTTCAATACCGGACAAAATGTTTTGTGCTTCAATTAGTCATTGATTGTTTAAAAATCGACTAAAAATTATGCTAAGCCTGCATTAATTCATTACAACCTCATAGAGTAAAACTTCAGGAATATTTCAAATACTTTTTAACGTATTTATCTCCAAAAGAAGTTCATTAGTATTTTCTTTACACCAGTTTAACGTCTCAATTTTCTATTTGTATACTGTGTTCAGCTTTAATTTTAACTAGTTTGTCTATAACTCCTTGAAATCCTGTGTTTCAGTCGTGTCACTTTTGATTGCCATGTCAACTAGAATATTCAGTTTCCTTTCACTATTTTAGTTTTGCAAATAGTCGAAATGAGGCACCCTTCCCAAGGATTCTTCAGGAAATCAATAGCTTAATTTGTGAACAATTATTACTATCAAACCAAAATATACATTTTTGTTCTAAAGGCTATTAATTTTTTTTAGGATGGGTGATATTTATTTTACAAAAAACTTTTTATAGGCTTTACCCACTTTACTTTTTGAACATATGGTGCTATCCTTTGTTCCCCCTGTTGCCGAAATTGTCAACTACACTACAACACAGCACAAACAACCAAAAAACACACAAAAAGAAGGTTACCGTGTGATTTCTGGATCTTCTTTTGTTTAATGTGTTTTTGTGACTTTGACGGCCGTATTGAAAAGGTAACCACTTTTTTTGTGTGTTTTTTGGTTGTTGTTTGTGCTGTGTCGTGGCGTAGTTGACAATTAATTTCAACAACAGGAAGAACAAGGAATTGCACTATGTTCAAAAAATAAGGTGGGTGTAGTCTGTAAAACAGTTTTTGTAAATTTGGTTTCACCTGGACTTTCCTGGTTTTAAACCCTTGTCCTGTGTCCAATCTAAAATTAAATTTTGTCCGTAGTTTGCAAAAATATTTATGAAAACACTAGTTTTGTGTTTATTGGCAAGTAATTCATTAACAATGACTCTGAGAGCCTTAACTTTAGTTTGAAAATATGGAAAAGTTGTTCAATATATATATAGGCTAACACATTTACTAACTTAAAGTAGCTTTTCTATGTATTCATAGCAGCGTGGAGACCAAATCCTAATAAAATGTGAATATTTTGTGGGTGTATTGATGTGGACAGTATTTCTATTTTGTAAATTATTTTTAAGAATATTAAACTATCAATTAGTTCAATAATTTGCTTATTTATAAAATTAGAAATCAATTATTACTTCAAGTATTAGTAATTATTTACTTAGCTCTATACATTTGCTTTTGTTTCAGACATGATGATTACATTCAAACGCTTAGCAATGAACCGCACATTGATGTGCAACAACCTGGCTGCGGTGTTTTACTTCTTAGGCTACATGCCATACTGGATATTTATGGCTAAATATATAGAAACTATGTTTAAGCAGTCAGCATCTTACTCCAGTTGGGTTACAGGTAAGTGAGTAATGAGAGTAAGGCATTGTTGCTGAGAGGCTGGTATACCTGACTTCAAAGCTTGGAGTCCATATAGCCCAGTCAATAAAGGGAAAAAATAGGCCTTAGTGGGAAGTAATTAGTGAAAAGCTGAAATTTTGTCAGGTGTTACAATAGTATAAGAGGAGTATTTACACAAAAGTCCCCGCCCCTCCTCCTCTTGCTTCCCCCCTCTACCCCCCCTTAAAGTTCACTTTTGAAAGATTTTTTATTTTGTCAATATCTAAGAGATAAAAAGCAATAGAGTAATTTTTATTTCGTTATTGTAATCCTTATAATATTCTCTATCAAAAATGTTCTTTGGGTTTAAGCTATAAAACAATTATTTACCGTGTATTTTTAAATTTAATGTTAAAATTTTAACTTTTCTATTACAATAATTACATGTTTAGATATTTTTTATTAATATGAGACAAGTTATGAAAAAATGGCTCAAATAAAACTTTTAGGGTATTTTGCAATCTTTATATTGATATAAGTTTTATAAATGTTAAGTGCAGACAGTTGACTTAATCGGCCTGGCAAAGGTTGATGGCGCGGCGCGGGGCGTACGAGTCCTCGCGGGCCGGATCAGCCCGTTGGCATATCAGCGGTCAATCTGCAGTAGAGGCCTATTGTTTGGACTTTTATTTGTATAGCTAGTCTAATTATAGGTATTACAATGGTTAAATAGACGTAAACATTTATTTTATTTTTTCATTATTTATTTATTTTCTGGTATTTATTATTGCAGTGATAAACACACAATATGATTTCTTTTAGCCAAGCCAATAAAGGGGAAAAATAGGCCTTATTGGATATAATTAGTGAAAAGCTGAAATTTTGTTTATAAAATTGTTAATGTTCTTTATATTAGGAGAGCTAGTTTTAGTTTGGGGGATTATTTATAACCCTAACTTATTAAGACCGTGCTATTATCCACCACCTATGGACCCGCCGCGCCGTGTCCCGTACTGGCTAAAGCCGGCACCGATAGGTGTCAAGCAGCAGAACATGTTTTGTTTACTGTCAAAACACCATCATGGACCATCCATTCATCACTCAAATTGCTATTTACAATATCTTAAAATTGTCTGGGAAATATACAATACTGGCACATAAAAGTAGAGAGTTTCAGTTTTATATAAGGCCGGCCACACAGAGAATTAGACACGGTCAGTCACGTTTAGTCAATTTGACTAATAGCAACTAAAACGGGGGGTTTAGCATAGGTGGTTATGGGGTCGCCACACACTGCATCGAACGAGACGAACAGACACAAACAGACGTCTAAATATGTGTTTTCCTTGACTGACGCAGCTCCCTCAAAAGACACCTTTAGTCTAAAGCTATCAGACAGTGTCCGTCAGAGCCACCTGCGCACAACCCCTCCTTGTCACTTGATTTTCTCAAATTCGTGTTTTTTTTTAATCTTATCCTGGTTTTTTCCAAGATGTATTCGAACGTTTCGACTTTCATTCGACAGTAGTTTTCGATTTTTTGGGATGGTTCTCAATTCCTTAATAAAGTCTACGAGGTAACTCTTCTCGTTTATAGGGTGTACGCAAAGATCTCTGTTATTAGTGCCTTTTCAAACAAATTAATCAAGTTCCACATCATAATTATGGCTTCCTCTTCCTTCTCTTCAAAGTTCGTTTCAAAGTTAGGTTAAAAATTTCAATAAGCACTAAATGCACACAATACAACAATCTGGTGGACAGAAGAACTGAAAATGGAGGGAGGCAATGACGCCCAGTGACTAAAACCCCTACACACAGGATCAGTAAATAACAGTCAAACAGACAGAAAAGACTAAAGGCGTCTTTGACTATGACTGACCGTGTCTGATTCTGTGTGTGGCCGGCCTAAGACAGTGGAAACATTCTTGCTACTGTTTTATTCCAATCCAGTTTAGTCTTGATCATCTATTATTTATTTCATCTACATTATTAGGACTGTTATCACATTAAAACCTTAAAACAATTAAGTTCTACTTTCGGACACTCACAATATTTAATACAAGATGTCTTACAGCTGCAAGACACGAGGTGCAGAAGGTCATCAGTTACAAAAGACTTAGTACTTAGTGTTGGTGTTAAAGCTTTCCTGTAACCTCCATTTTCTTTCATCTTTTCCATCTTATAATTCCAAAACTCTAGCATCCAATCTGTTACCAAGCCATGTCTGCACTTGAAAATAAACCCTGAACAAATGCTGATGAAGGGGGGATGCTTTGCAAGGTCGAAGTTTGACCTTAGATTAGATTTTTTTGCAATTTTTGCAAGTAACGAGCTTCATTGAAGTTCATGTGCTTTTTCTGTTAAGATAAAATTTTCCCCGTTTGTTTTTAGTTCTTTGGAATCATCTTGACGTAGAAACACCGACGCTTGTGTTTGAGCTTCTTCTGACTTTTGTAAAATGTCCAAAGATTTTATTTTTCCCAGATCAAAGAAAGAAGATGTTGTGTCAACCTGTTATGGCATAAGCAAGCAGATTAAGCTTCCTTTTGTCGTTCAACTTATGGATGATTTTGGAAATCCTGTAATACACTTTTCGTCCAGTTACTGGTTTTCAAAAGTAGATTGTTTTTTTCTCAGGCCCAAGCGCTACCAACAGTATTAATAAATTGGTGTATTAATAAATTGACAGTAAACAAAACATGTTCTGCTGCTTGACACTTTCCGGTTTTAGCCAGTCCAATAATGGTGGGTCCATATTTGATGGAGAATGGAACGGTCCTAATAACTTAGGAGTAGGAATAATCCCCCGAATCAAAACTGGCTCTCCTAATATAAAGAACAATAACAATTTTATAAACAAAATGTCAGCTTTTCACTAATTATATCCAACAAAGGCCTATTTTTTCCCTTTATTGGCGTGGCTAAAAGAAATCATATTGTGTGTTTATCACTGCAATAATAAATACCAGAAAATAAATAAATAATAAAAAAATAAAATAAATGTTTACGTCTATTTTACCATTGTAATACCCATAATTAGACCAGCTATACAAATAAAAGTCCAAACAATAGGCCTTTACTGCAGACTGACCGCTGATATGCCAACGGGACGATCCGGCCCGCGAGGACTCGTACGCCCCGCGCCGCGCCATCTCCCTTTGCCAGGCCGATTAAATCAACTGTCTGCACTTAACATTTATAAAACTTATATCAATATAAAGATTGCAAAATACCCTAAAAGTTTTATTTGAGCCATTTTTTCATAACTTGTCTCATATTAATAAAAAATAGCTAAACATGTAATTATTGTAATAGAAAAGTAAAATTTTAACATTAAATTTAAAAATACACGATAAATAATTGTTTTATAGCTTAAACGCAAAGAACATTTTGGATAGAGAATATTATAAGGATTACAATAACGAAATAAAAATTACTCTATCGCTTTTTATCTCTTAGATATTGACAAAATAAAAAATCTTTCAAAAGTGAAATTTAAGGGGGGTAGGGGGGGAAGCAAGAGGAGGAGGGGCGGGGACTTTTCAGAAAATATTCCTTATATAATCAACTAACATCCATGAAAAAATCAGCTTTTCACTAATTAGTTCCCACTCAAACCCTTTATTGACTGGGCTAATAGTTTGAATTACGGTGCAGCAGGGTAGAAAGAATTGTGGGTGGGAGGGGTGAGTTATAAGTGAACAAAATGTACAAGTCGTATTGTTAATTATTGGAGTGTACTCAGTTGAAATGTTGTTATCGAGAGATTGCTGACGGTAAAATTATTTCATAATATCTTAATTAATTAAAAGTACAGAAGAACCCCAGTTATCTGAGTTTCTGTATTAACCGAGGTAAATTTAAAAAAAATACTTTTCTCAAATAATTGTAAGTTAACTGAATTGATTTTGATAAAGAATTCATAGGTTGAAATGATTTCTCAATAAGGAATTTATATTAAAATTTATGTGTAAGTAATCAAGTTAAAAGTGTCTGTTGCTAATTAAGAAGCAAATATAATATTTCCTTCCATGCTTATTCAACCCGAAATAGGGAAGTCCTTAACTATTAAAATTATCCAAAGTATTGGCTTAAATTTTTTTTTTAAAGAAACACCCTTATATAGGAATTAAATAATTGTATAACAAACTGCCCACTGATGTAAAAAATTTAGGTGAAAAAGAATTTAAATCCAACATTAAAATGATTTTAACACAGAGGGCATATTATTCTGTACAAGAATATCTGGATGAAAGTTTCTAGCTCCTAGGAGTTTTTTATTTATTTTTTATTTTATAAAATAATCTTGGAGGGAATAAATTGTGAATTATTTTTCCATAAGTGTTCATGTTTGTTTTAGATTATAATGGATATTGGAACATTGTATTTTTACGTTTATAAACAGATGAAGACTGTATAAGATATGAAATGTTTGATTGTTGTAATGCATATGAGTTTTAATCTTGTTAATTTTACTTTTCACCTGTTTTTCTCCAGTCACCAACTGGTTTTGTAAAATGGTATGTGAAATAAATTATCTATTATTTTAATAAGCTTTACAATGGTGTATTACATGACCTACCTTTACATTTTAAATTTGTAAACCCAATAATCATCCAAAAATCACAGAGGGATGTCAAAATTTGCAACACAAGATAAATACAAAACTTTGTTAACTTATTTTCAGTATCAGATATAATGAAGAGACTTTTTGAACACTGTATATTTAGGGTAAATCATATAAATATGTAGTACATTTTATTTCCAGCAGAAATTTCACAATCTGAAGATTATATTTTATCATAAGGACGATAAGAATAATTTATTTTCAATTCATGGATAGTATATTATTGTTACTTTTACCTTCTATTAAAAGTTACTTTAGAGTAGGTTTTGGTACTGTTTGTTCTTAATAATTTTTTTCCACAGGATATATTGGACTAGTTTTTTCTGCCATTGGAATATTAGTCAGTGGTCTTGTAATCTCGACATACAAACCTAGAGCACGTTACCTCGCAGGATGGAATGTTCTAGTTGGAGCTGTATCTGTTCTTGGGATAATAGCTTATGCATTCCTTGGCTGTCCTGAAAATGAAAATGAAAAAGTTATGATTTCCTCAGGGGAGTAAGTAGGCCTAATATTTTACAAGATATCGTGAGCTGTAATTGTTCAGAGAGTTGTTACATTTAAACCTAATTTGAAGTTATACTTTAAATATAAATGAGCTTTTCTATGCATGTATTATAACTTGATTTAGATTCATAATCTCAAACCAGTCGTATAATGTTTTTATTTTTTATGTTGGTAAAGTTTCAGTTGAAATATAACTGTATATTATATGAATGACCTACCAGGGTCTCTGCCTTACAAATTAGTCCTTAATGCAGATGATACAATGTTGATAACATCCAGTAAAAAGCTGTAAAAGCAATGACCGACACTATGTTAGAAAGATGTGTACTCTGGTTTACTAAAAATTCTCTTAAGCTCAATGTTAATAAAACATAGCCACTACTCTTCTCTGTGAGCAATTTACAGAAAAATCAGGACAATGAAACAATTGAATTGCTAGGTATACTTCTGGATAGGAGGTGAATTGGTATCATCACACAAACTATTTGTGTTCCAAACTATCTAGGGTGAACTTTTTACTGCAAAAATTTAAAACTTTGTGGGAGAAGAAAAATTTTGTTGATGGCATATTGGCATTTTTTAATTCTCATTTAAATTTCGGTTTAATACTGTGGGGAAATTTATGCAACGCAAAAGTATTCTTTCTCTGGCAATGGTTAGGACTTGGTAAATTTACTTCTTGTAGAGAACATTTCATTAAGTTGAAAATGTTAACCTTGCTTAGTATGTTTATTTTGCAGTGTTTGTTGCATGTCAGGGATAATTTAAGTAGTCTTGATGCTCGTAGCGAAGTCCATTCCTATGGCACAAGGAATAGAAATAAGATAAATGTTCCACTAGTCAGGCTCACAAAATCTCAAGCCCCCTTTGATCAGATTGGAGTAAGATTGTTCTATATGTTGCCAGATGATGTCAAACAACTGTCTGGGGGAAAATTAAATGTTTTACAGACCTGGATCAAGGCAAAAGCCTTGTATAGTATAAAATAGTTTGATGATTCTATAAAATCCTGGCAGGGAGTGTTTTGAAATTATGGCAAATAACTACAGGTCTAGTGGTAGTTATTGTGATACAATGTGTAAGTTTTCACTGCCTTGTGTTGTATGTCCATTTATATCTGTATATGTATATTGTTGTAAGCTTTTAAAATATTGTTTTAAGACAATGTCTATTGCAGTTGTAAAATTGTTTAATGACAGTAGAAATAGAAACAAATATCTAATTATAATCATTTTTTATATTGATTTTGTATATTAATTTCCTTTCAATTGGCTAACATTTACTACGATAATATACTTTTTTAATCTTTTACACTTTGATCTAAAAGTCTACTTTCTCAATATTCCATTTACAAAACATATATGAGCTCTATTTAAGCGTTCAATATCCTTTTGCTACTGGTCAATTATCAAGCTTTCCTGCACAGGAATTGACACCAATGTCGTGACATTTGCATACAAATATCACCATCACTTTTGAAAATCCCCGGAAACGAATGCTCTTATCTTAGAACTTGAATTAATTTTAACTTTTGGCATTTTTAACTTACCACATTCAAAGTCTAAACACTTACGAGTCTGAGACTGTTGGGAAAAGAATTATGTTTCAGAGCGACTTTCTTTACGACTGCAGGCAGGAAGTGATTCTAAGAACGACTCACTAATTTTATTACTTCACTTTTCATTTGCCGTCTATATTACAGTTAAAATTTGTATGATTCATTGGAAATTTGTATTTCCATTTATATTCTTGTCTTCTTTGTAGATTATTTTTTTGGAAGAATTAAAGAAATATTTAGTTTAAATTTGATTTTTTTTATTATTATTACAATCTTATCCATAGATTAAATAAGTGATACATATAACATAAATAACATGAATGAAACCTAGATATTAACTAAGTCCTGCGGTTTATGACGCTTCAGTCGTTTTTTGTCACATTCCACGTCTAAAAGTTGGATAGTTTCCACGTTCACATGATGATAAAATCTCTTTTTATGCCGAGAGAGACTTACAACAATCTCTTATGGTACAAAGCCAATTGGGATTTTCGTCCAATCAACCAATACAGTTTTTGTTTTATTTGGGTTGCTTTCATACATACATGATGCTTCCAAGTAAGACGTTCATCGAGATGTATTCCAAGATATTTAGTAGATTTACTCTGTGGAATTAGTTTATTATTAAGATAAACTCCAAAGCCTGGATCTATGTGCCGTAATGAGAATGTCACTTGAGAAGATTTTAGTTCATTAACTTTAATTTTCCAGTCTTCTGTCCATTGAGTTATTTTATTTAATGTCAACTCCTATTGCTTCAGCATGTGATTGATTCACAGCCAATATGACAGTATCATTGGCAAATGTAGCTATTGTGGTTTTATTTGTAGTTGGAATATCTGCTGTGTATAACAGGTAAAGTATTGGTCCTAGAACGCTACCTTGCGGAACTCCTGCTTTCATTGTGTAGAGAGCTGACTCAGATTCTTCTGTCATCACTCTAAATTTCCTGTCAGTTAGGTATGATTTGAATAGATGGCAATAGTTCCCCGGCACCACTCTGTTAAGCTTAAAAAGAAGCCCCTCGTGCCATACCTTATCAAAAGCCTGTTGAATGTCCAGAAAGACTGCACAAGAAAATTGTTTTTCCTCGAATCCCCTTTCAATAATAACAGTAACTCTATGGACTTGATCTATAGTTGAGTGCTGGTTTCTGAAACCAAACTGGTGATCTGGTAGTTTTATAAATGGCTTCAACCTTTTGTGGCTTCAACCTTTTTCTCCCAGAGTTTAGCTACCATAGAAAGTAAATATATTGGTCTGTACGATGTTACTTCTTCAGCCTGCTTGCCTGGCTTTGGAATTCGCCCCTATAGGCTTATCCATAGGATTATCACACATCATTTGTTGATATACTTTGAAGAAAACAGTAGTGTAAGGTGTATAGCCCTCGAATATTCTAATAGCGTCGGAGTCACAATAAATTGGTCAAGAGAGACCGTTTGGTCAAGACAGACCAAATAGGAAAGGCAAGAAGAAAGAAGGACCTAACCCAAGAAAAGTTGAAGAAAGGTTAGATCCAGCATGGGCACCTCGGGAATGCCAGTTCCCGTACTCACAATGTGCGAGCCCCTGAGGTATAAATTTGAAATGATTTGTTTATATTCCAATAAAACAAAATATTTATCTATCATAAAAAGTCACAAAATATTTATTTAAATAAAAATCTGGGCTCTAGTGATAAGCAACTGAAATTAAAATTATTTTGTAAGTTATTTTACTTTTTGTAATGTATGTTATAAGTTTAGTTTCCAATATGTTTACAGGCTGAAAACAGAAATGCCATGCAATGAAATGTGCAACTGTCAGTATACAAAGTACTCTCCTGTTTGCGCTCCTAACGGGCAGACCTACATTTCCCCGTGCCATGCCGGCTGCAAAGATCATGATTACTTTAACAACGGTTCCAAAGTAAGACAATTGTTCAGTAAAACCTTATTATTTTAACATAATACATATTGTATGAAAGTTAATTGCATAAAATTATAACAAACCTGAAATAAAATATAAAAGAGTAAAACTCATATCAGGTTATCTCTTGAAATATAATCTCAAACCTTGTAATGTTAATTCTCCCATAGGAAAGATAAAAGGTTGTATATAGAGAGAAGAGAGGGAAATATTAGTAATATAGAAGGTCCGGGAGGGATTATAAATTTACAAATATTAAAATACAAAATGTTTTTATCAACTTATAGTCTATGTTACTCAGGAATAGTGTAGCTTTTTATTAGCAAAACTATTTTGTCAACCGGTTCAGTAGTTCCAGAGATTACCTCATACATACAAACAAACAACTTTTACCTCTTTAAAATATTAGTATAGACTAGCTGAATTCAATCTCAGTTATCATCTGATTATAGTCTTGATTGTCTTCACTGTTTATGTGTTGTTTAAGTTATTCAAAGTTAAATTGTGTCAAAATTGTAAATATGTGTACAAATATGATGATTTATTT
>JAGFPH010000921.1:218668-254025 GCA_018207615.1 Philaenus spumarius | reverse complement strand
GCAGCAGTGCAAGAGTTCGGTTCACTAGGCGTTCGCTCGGATTGTTTGTTTGTTTTGTTGTTACTGATAAGCTCCGCCATTAGAGTAAGTACAGTAAATATAGTGACGTCATTTAACTATTTCTGGTTATACGTTCTTGACATGAATACTGTTTTTAAAACAAGAGTTTAAACCAAAATAAAGAAAATTTCTACAAGTTGGTCTATTACTTTTACGGCTTTGTTGACATCTTCTGTGTTAGATTTTTTGTAAGATTTAAGTTTATGGCATAGCTGACATCCTACAAGAAATTTTTATTGTCAATCTATACTTACAAATAAAATGTAAGTGTCTGTGATTTCAAAATATAAACTTTTTCTAAACTCATATGGTTATTCACACATTACCAACACCTAAACAGACATTTTTATAAATGTTTTGTCCGTCAGTCGGTCTGTTTGTTAGTCCGGCATAATCTCAGGAACGGGTGAACCGATTTGGACGAAACTTGCATTACCACGTAGAAGAATTTTCAGAGAATATTTTACGCTACTTTTAATTCATAAAATTTAAAATTTCCGTTTAAAAACTGTAAAAACTATGGACAAAATCTGGGATTTTATGGGAAAATGTTGGGGATATTGCTTGTCTATTTCGAACTCTGTCTTACATTAGTACAGGTCACAGCTATCCCCACCATCCAACTTATATCCAAGTGCTTCTGCCACAATCAATCATTTCCGTAAAAAGTGCACAATATACAATGATATAGGTTGCATTGTCATCACGTCATCATGGGCCGCCGCCGGGGTTAGCAAGCAGGGGCAGAGCCCCTAGTCTATATACACAAAAAAAAAATTGAAGAGTCTGTCTGTGATTTCAAAATTAACTAGTGAAAAGACGGAACACTTTTTCGAGACTTCGGCTCGTCCGGACAGAACACCGAATTGAAAATGTTTATCCAAAAACGTGACTCCGACGCGCTACTACTGTTTAAATGTCAAAATCGGTTTTCCCGTACTCAAAAACATATAAAACGACAACCCACACTGTATTTTCGAAATGTCGACCCAAAAACGTGACCCCCGAAGCACTGCGGCTTTTTAACTCTCAAAATCGGGTTTTTCGTACCAGAAAACATATAAAACGATACCCCACACTTTATGTTCATAATTTTGACCCAATATTTTGAAAATGTTTACCCAAAAACGTGACCCCGACGACTCGCCCTAAAAAGCTCAAAAGCTTTTCCGCAATACAATTACGAAGATTTTTAAACCACCAAAAGTTTTCTACGACGTCTGTGAGTGCTTATATCGCGCATACTGTACAGGAAAACGGACACACAAAATTATTGCATGATTTCAATACTTCGGCATTCTAATGCGAGCCGAAGTAACACTTTTTCTAAGCTCGTATGGGTTATTTACACTTTACCAAAACCTTAACATGCATGTTTTTAATTTATCTAATTGTCTGTCTTTCTGTATGTCTGAACCAATTTTGACAAAACTTTCATTTGCTTGTAGAGAACTTTTCAGAGACTAATCTAGTCTACTTTTTAACCCGGAAATATTTAAGGTTCCTATTTAAAATTTACAAAAATGTAAAAATTAGGGGTTTTGTGAGCGGACATTAGCATTATAAATAAAAGAACTGATTTGGATCAAAAGCTTAACACATTGAAGAGATCTTCTGTTTTAATTTACTATACAGGATGTCCCATAAATAAAGTGGCAAACTTCGGAGAATGGTTCTATGGGTCAAAATAAGAAAAAAAAGTTCATATAAACTTTTTTGTAGCCCTTTTGATTCCCTATCGGATGGTGTAACTGTCAAAACAATCGGATGAAGGACAATAGTTAAGTTATGCGTAATAATTCATTTATTCAACTCGGCATCATATACCAACACAGTGAACACAGCAATATTGTATGTACATTTGTTGTCATTATCTTTAACTTAGCTATTATCCTTCATCCGATTGTTTTTACAGTTACACCTTTCTAAAGGTAATCAAACGGGCTACAAAAAAGGTATTTTGACATTCTTTTATAAAATGTAGGGTTTTTGAGTAATTCAGGTTTGAAATTTTCAAACAGCCGCCGTTTTGAAACTCATAATTGGATTTAAACATTTATTTTTCTTGATATATATCATTGTTAGGTTAAAGTTCGTGCCACGTTTGAACTCAAATCAGTCAAACCGTTCTCTAGATAAGAATTATTTTGTACAAAAAAATCAAAATGGCGGACATCTAGAAAACGAAGCGTTTTCGTGTCTGTGTTTATATGAACGTTTTTTTCTTATTTTGACCCATAGAACCATTCCCCGAAGTTTAGCAGTTTACTTATGGAAAACCCTGAATACGCTGGTTTAACCGTTAACTATACAGGATGTCCCCGAACTCTCTGGACCCCTTTTGTGGATATGTTCCTGGGATCCAGACAAATATATTTCCGGTGCTTATTTTTCCGTCTGTCTGTCTGTATGTGTTTTTTTTTACAAAATACTTAATATTTTTGGAAGTAGAAAAAATGCGTTTTGGGTCAGTTATCGCAACAATTACTGCAGTTACTGAACAGGAAACGATTTTATTAAATTTATTTGATAATTTTAAGTAAATTAAATTAAATTTTACACCTTAATTAACGGAATACATATTTCAATAGGGATTCGTTTCTGTGAGTAATCTGAAACACAGGTGAGATCTTTCGCCAGCTGTAACTCTCTAACGAAGCATTACCGGACCTATGAATATAAATGAACTTTTTCATTATTTTTTGCTAGTGGAATCAGCTCAAAAAGTGCTCGGAACATTATCCAAATAACGTATTATTTTAGCTCATAATAACTTTAAAATATTTTGTTCCTAGAGCAATTCTGGGTATTGTTGACAATTACCAAGAAATAAAATTTTCCTTTTTTTTTTGTCAATATCTCTGTTATCGTTTGAGCTACAGACAAAGTAAAAAACTATTGTATTTGTCATTAAAAAAGTAAATTTTTTGTCTCTTGAAATTTTTTCGAAAAGTAAGCGGTTTTTGAGATATTTGACATTAAAAATTATAAACAGCCGCCATTTTGAAAATATTTTAAATAATTTTCTAATTTTTTGTACAGTGATAAAAGGTTACACAACAAATAGGTGTAGAAAGTGTGGTTCAATATCTTTTCTACTTCCAAAAATATTAAGTATTTTATAAAAAAACCATACAGTACAGACAGACAGACGGAAGAATAAGCACCGCAGACCCATGTTTATATTGTGAAATATGTTTGTCTCGATCCCAGGAACAAAAGGGGTCCAGAGAGTTCGGGGACACCCTGTACGTCAAAACAGTGTGCAAACTGTGAAGTGTACCGATAGATGTTAATTACACCTAAAACCTGATTTGTAATTTTTATGTTCGCTCAAGGTTATGACTAACAAACTGGCGGAAAACGGGATTTTTAGCGTTTATTGGTGGATAGCTAATGATTTACGTAAGCCTAAAACCGATATATAGATTGATTTGGGCGAAACCCACTGAGCGTTTTGCGTCATGGAACTTTGATCTGAAATCGTTTTTGTAGTTACGTGCAATGATAAGGCACAATATTTACCCTATAGTATTTTTATTTATTTAAATCACATCGCAATCTGCGAACAAAGCCGCTGGTACCAGCTAAGTTAAGTAATAAAAAGTTGCTGACTGAACTGTATGTTTTGAAGAGAGTTTTTAGCAAAAATTTAATTAATACGTAATAATGTAAGACAAATTATTAATAACTGTTTTTAGCGAATTTCCGTAGGAAAGAGGGCTGTTACAGTGACCCTTATGTTGAGACCTAAGGTCGTTAGTGGTCAATGAGCACAGATCATACTCCCCAGTACACGTTTTGGGTGTCATTAAAACTTATATATATATGAATGTGTTCGCACTACAACGGCATTTTACGTCCCATTTGGCCAAAATTTGGTAACCAAGTTCGTTTTCTAAGTCGCTAATAGGGTTTCGTTAGCCAAAAAAATCCAAGAACCGGAAGCACGTTTTTTGACCAGAATTTTTTTTTTTTTAATTTTCATACTATAATAACGTTTTTTACTTTCTCACTATACTATAGTATAGAGAAAGTATAGTGATCGCAAAAAAAATCGATGTTGAGATTTTTGTGGAAATATCCGTTTTGGCACCCCCTGAGTCCAAAAAAGTACAAAATGTCTGTCTGTATTTATACAAAGCGAGAACGAAAACTATTCGAACGATTTCAAACAAATTTGCACCAGACATGTCAAGTAGGAATGAAAAACGATTTTGAACATTTTTGTAAAACAACCCCCTTTTTGGCAAAAACACCCCAAAAAATCAGTTAATATTTTTTTATAAAAAAACGGCTATAACGATTTTGGCTTATTTGTAGCCCTTAATGTACCCTACCATATGCAAAAACGGCAACTTTCTAAAAATTCTCGTTTAGCTAATAATAATAATAATAACTGATTTTGGGAGGTTTTTGGCCATAAAGGGGGTTGTTTTTCAACAATTTTCAAAACATTTCTTCATGCATCTATACAGGCCTAATTGAAGTGTTTGGTGCAAATTTGTTCGAAATCGATCGAATAGTTTTCTCCCTAGATAATAATAATAATATTTATTAGGTAATCTCCTAGTTTAAAATCACCTCTCCTACCCCTCCTATGTTAATGAAGTCACTGTGAATCTGTTTAATAATTTTAAAATGTTTGTAAGAAAGTATGTGCAAGTTCCTGGTACCGTTTATTATTATTTTATTTTATTTATTTTTTTAATATAGGAGGTTATTGTGCACGTTTTGTTTTTTACACGCCTTAAAGCTCCCCTGGTTCCCCCAGAATCGGTCAAAACCTAAAATACTACAAAAGTAAACTAAATGTACCCTGAGAGTTTATCCGCTGTGTGATCGAATTATTTATTTTGTTTTTTTAATGAAATCTTATTGTTTTGGAAAATTATATTATTACTATAACACCAAAACAGGTTATTAATTTGTCAATGTAACGAATAACTCAGTTGTTGACGGTACTATTTAAAAAAAAGTTTATTTCGTCAATGTTTTTATATCTGGATTCAACAAATTCAAATAGTATCTCAATAAACGGTACCAGAAACTGGCACATACTTTCTCACAAACATATTTAAATTATTAAACAGATTCACTGTGGCTTCATAATTAATTGTATTAAAGTATGAGTTTGGATACATTAAAGTAGGAGAGAAACTAATAAACATTATTGTTATTAGAAAACTATTCAATCATTTCGAACAAATTTGCACCAAACATGTCAATTAGGCATATATAGATGCACGAAAAAAGGTTTTGAAAAAATTTGAAAAACAACCCCCAAAAATCAGTTATTATTATTATTAGCTAAACGAGAATTTTTACAAAGATGCTGTTTTTTGGATTTGGTAGGGTACATTAAGGGCTACAAATAAGCCAAATTTTATAAAAATCGTTAGAGCCGTTTCTTTATAAAAAAATAACGGATTTTTTATACATTTTTTGCCAAAAAAGAGGGTAGTTTTTCAAAATTTTCAAAACCTTTTTTCATGCATCTAAACAGGCCTAATTGACATGTTTGGTGCAAATTTGTTCGAAATCGATAGAATAGTTTTCTTTCTAGCTTTGTATAATACATACATACATACTTACATACATACAGACAGACATACAGACAAACATTTTTTTAAACCATTTTTTTTGGACTTATTCGGTCCCAAAAAGGATATTTCCACAAAAAACCTCAACATCGATTGTTTTTGCTATAGAATAGTGAGAAAGTAAAATCTTACCACGACAGGATGGAGTTTTAGTTAAGTTTAAAAATGATGTTAAAATAAAAAATAATTGTACAGAACTGTTTTTACTTTAATACAGGATGTCAACTACTGTATTACCAGGAATACTGAATTGCGCACATCCTGTTATTTGATTTGTATAGGTGACGAAGCGGTATATACAAAATCATCAACCAATTAACGGATCATTACAATGTTGGTGTTGTAATATTTCTGTTAGTAGTTATCTTTGAGCTTAGACTCGTAGTAAGCGTTTAGGAGAGCAATAAAACACAGAAATTCCATGCAAACCGCATAAATTGTCACGGATCAC
The DNA here is from genome assembly GCA_018207615.1 of Philaenus spumarius. Taxonomy (NCBI): domain Eukaryota; kingdom Metazoa; phylum Arthropoda; class Insecta; order Hemiptera; family Aphrophoridae; genus Philaenus; species Philaenus spumarius. The sequence goes on along the minus strand of JAGFPH010000921.1, from coordinate 247,911 downwards.
ACCTGCTAACTCCGCAGCGCCCAAGTAAAGGTGTTATGGGGTAAACCGCAACCAGTAACTTTCTCCGCCGACCGCTGGTTACAGTTCCCGCCGGCTAAATAAACAACACATTTGTACAATACAGTAGTTCGAAATCGTTAAAACATTTTTTTTAAACAGGAATATGATCAAGACATCTAGTGTTAGTTAGATTGTTCAAAGAAAATCAGTGAAAGATGGAGGTTTGATCTGCCAATTAGGTTCAAGCAATCAAAATTCTACATTTTTTGTATTTAAAAAAAAAATAATACGTAGATGTTACTAGACTGCATCCACGTTCAGTTGCCAGTACGGTTCATACAGAGCGGCCGAGTGATTCTGAGCGGCCTGAAAATATCTCGCCTACTCACCGGTAATCTATCTCTGCTAGAATTAATTTTTAACTACTAATGGACACCCCTGCGTGCTACGCATGCCAACCCCGTTGAAGCCTTCTGTACACATAATCATGTTATGTTTTCTTTATAATAAAGGTGTAGGATTAATAATAACCCCAAAGATAAGATGGTAAGTAATGTTAAATGTTCAAATCAAATTATTTCGTATATTTTATAACAGCAGATATAGTAACGTTCAAAAGAACCAGCAAGGCTCACTTTAATAAAAACCTAACCTAAAAGTTAAAAATACAAATAGTTGCTTCAAAGTGTGAAATCAGGTTTTAATGGAAACATTAGAGCAAACAGCTGTTTTATCTGCTATTTTATTCAATTTGTTTCTATGGTAATAAATGTAAATACATGTGTTGGTTCATCAGTCTAGGCATAACCTGAGAATTTTTTCCAACTAAATTTACAAATAAAGAAATACAAAATGTTACTCAGTGATAGTGTAGCTTTTTATTTCGTAAAACTATTTTGTCAATCGCTTCAGTAGTTCCAGAGATTAACCCCTACATACAAACAAACAAGTTTTACCTCTTTATAATATTAGTATAGATATAGACTGAACGCATTATTCTAGAACTACTTAAGTTCTATAAATACAATCAATAAAATAAATCTTTTGTGTAAGTAAAGGATTTGTTAATAAGCTTTTCAGCAAAGATTGTACTATTGTCAAGAAGTTAAGGTTGGACAATTCCAACATTTAATTTAAGTGAGCTAGTTCAGAAAATGTATCTGTCATTGGAATACACAAAGATTTGTCAAGTGTGTTGTTTGTCAAATATAAGTTTTTTTTTTTTAGTACCGTCAACAACTTACTTATTCATAATATTAACCTGCTCTGGTGTTATAATAAAAGTATCATTTTCCAGAACTTTGATTGTCCATTACTATGAAACTAAGCTAGATACTAATATCTAGTTTGCACCATTTTGTTTCTCTTTTAATAATACGTTCACTGCTAAGGACGAACATGTAAGCTTGACACTGAACACTATGAGAAGCGGCTGACGCAGAGTGCATTGCACGCCAACGCCCATATTGGTAGTGTTTTCATTACACAATGCATTGCGTGCTTCGCACGCCAACCCTCGTATTAGGCCAATTTTCAATACACAGAGCATTGCGTTTTTTGTTAGAGTAAAGTATTTTTGTTGAACCTTCATAGTTTTCTTATTTTAGATCAGATCAAACTCACAAGAGAGTAAGGCTGTAACCTACTGCATTCATGTGTATTGTACATTGTAGTTTAATCAAGTAAATCTAAATATCAGTATGCATGCAATGCACAATGATGTAAAAATGTTGCTGGATCCTCTGTTGTGTTGTCTATTTTATAATTTAATTTGCACTTTTTAAACCTAGTATTAATTTTTACTACTAAATTTCGGGATTGGAGGGGGGGGGGGGTTTTCCTAACCCCCCCCCCCCCCCTGGCTACGGCCTTGGCTTGAGGACCCACCACATTATTCATACTCTAAATTTCTTTCCATCAAGCATCTTCTTTTGGAGCATGAAAAATTAAACTGTTTATAAGAAGTTTCGCCTACCCCCGTATTGGGAGTGTTTTCAATACACAGTACATTGCGTGCTTCGTACTCCAACCTCCATATTGGGAGTATTTTCAATAAACAATGCATTTCGTTCATCGCACGCCAACCCCCGTTTTGGGAGTATTTTCAATACACAGTGCATTGCGTGCTTTATATGCCAACCCCCGTATTGGGAGTATTTTCAATACACAGTGCATTGCGTGCTTCGCACGCCAACCCCCGTATTGAGATTTTCAAAACACAGTGCATTGCGTGCTTCGCACGTCAATTTCCGTATTTAGAGTAGTCTCAATATACAATGCATTGCGTGCTTCGCACGCTAACCTTCATATTGGGAGTATTTTCAATACTACCATCGTATTGGGAGTATTTTCAATACAAGATGCATTACGTGCTTCGCACGCTAACCTTCGTATTTTTAGTATTTTCAATACACAGTGCATTGCGTGTTTCGCACGCCAATTTTAAGAATATGTGCTATGGACGCACTTGTGCGTCCACTTAAAAATATTAGTGACTAGTGGACCAGCAATGCTTCGCTATTGCTTAATTTAATTTAAATGGTAGTTAGGCCTATTCCATTTCATTACATTGACTTAAGTAATCGAACTGCAGAATGGCAAAATTTGCCACTTAAGAATATACTACACAAATTTCGATTTATAGTTTGTAAACTTTTATAGATAGTACAATAAACTTTTTGTTTGCTTTTACGTACCGGTAACCTAAAAAAACTGATAGTTTTTAAGAATTGTAAAAACCTAATTTTAAATTAGCACAATTGGTTGCAAATATACGTGTTTTGGTTCATTGTAGGCCTAGCCTAAAATTATATTAAGTTTTTGATCCAAACCAGCTGTTTTATATATATTATGTAACAACCAATGTTTGAATTGAATTACAATATAGTAAGCATATTTAGTTTTTTTTTTTTTGCTTTAAGTTGGTCAATCTAACCTAAAAATGCTGTTGGGTTTGAAGAATAATAAACCGATTATAAATGCTAAGTAATGTTGCTATGGTAATGAATGTAAACTTGTAAACAAACATGACGTGTTGCTAAGCTTTTTATACGAACAGCTGTTTTTGTGCGCTATGGTCTTAAGTCCATACAAAAGAGGCTGTTTACTTTTTTCCAATTTTGAAACTTTTTTGGGAAACTTTTCATGTTTTTCTTTATATAAAAACCTAGTTCAGATTATTACGAACATTTTAAAACAAAAAATAGCCAAATTGGTCCAACCGTTCTCAAATGATGCGCTTACAAAGGAACAGCAGTTAATTTTTATTATATAGATTATTACGTGGAAAGGTTAAAAAAACTAATTTCTACTCATTTAGGCTATAAATATAAAAAATAAAATGTCATCTCCTAGCATAGGAAATACGAAATTTGCGTATCATTGAACGTGTTAATGACATTTTCAACGGTGTATTACATGACCCATCTTTATATTTGGAATTGTTAACCCCCCTTACCCCGCTAAGCCTCCAACATATATACAAAGTTTTGTTAATTTATGAACGCTCTATATAAAAGCGGCTTTGTTCTCACTCAACCACTGAGTGACTGAGTGACATGGAGACAACGTGGAGCAGAAACGACTGAAAATACAAATATGAAAGTTTAAAGATTTATTCTTTTGGGGTTCATAGACGCGCACTAAGAAAGGATTTTGCACAATTTTTATTTTAGGCGTAAAAATAGTGAAAACTCTGATAAAACAGCTGGTCAGCTCAAAATTTGTTTGTTTAAGCAACACGACATGTTTGTTTAAAAGATTTATCTAAAAAAATATGGAATATTATTCTGCACATTTTTTTTTGCACGACATTATAGCTCGTCTAGTTCCCCCAAAATCGATCAAAACGTAAAATACCGTAAACGTACTCGTTCAAAATTTTACTATTACAACTTCTGATGCGAGGCTGACGGCCAGGTTGCTAACTCGCGAAGCAAAGTGGTCCAAAGCCAGAGTGTTTCGGCTGGGAGCGGAACGAAGCAGCGCGTGAGCCGGGGCTGGAGTCTAAGCCGGAAACCAATTCTACTAATATGTTTCGGACACGCGCGCAGCTATTCAGCACCTCCGTGAGTAGAATAATTTCCGAAATAGTTGGTTGAAATGAAAAAAACATTTTTGGAAATTCGCGCAACTCACGTCTGCGCTTCAGCTACTCGATCAAATTAACTTTATTTACGTACGGAAAGCAAAATAATTCTGAAATCGGTTTTTAATTTAAACCATTTCTCGCATCAATTGTCAATACTATAGCGCGTACACAGGTTTTCCCATAAGTAAACAGCCAAACTTCGGAGAATGGTTCTATGGGTCAAAATAAAAGAAATCCAGAATAACATTTTTTCCAAAAACTCTTCGTACTCCAGATATCCGCCATTTTGTATTTTTAACAAAATAATGCATATCTAGAGAACGGATTGAATGATGAGTTCATACTTGGCTTTAACTTTAACCTAACAATGATATATCTCAAGAAAAATAAACGGTACCAGGAACTGGCACATACTTTCTCACAAACATATTTAAATTATTAAACAGATTCACTGTGACTTCATAATTGTAGGAGGGGTAGGAGAGGTGATTATAGTAGGAGAATAACTAATAAATACGATTATTATTATCTAGAGAGAACACTATTCGACCGATTTCGAACAAATTTGCACCAAACATGTCAATTAGGCCTGTATAGACGCGCGAAAAATATGTTCTGAAAAATTTAGAAAAACAACACACTTTTCGACCAAAAAACCCCAAAAATCAGTTATTATTATTAGCTAAACGAAAATTTTTAGAAAGATGCGACTTTTTGCATATTGTAGGGTACATTAGGGCTGCAAATAAGCTAACTTTTATCAAAATCTATACAGGCCTACTTGGCATGTCTGGTGCAAATTTGTTTGAAATCGATCGAATAGTTTTCGCTCTAGCTTTGTATACATACAGGCATACAGACAGACATTTTGTAAAAACCACATTTTTGGACTCAGGGGTCCCAAAACGGATATTTCCACAAAAATCTCAACATCGATTTTTTTTGCGATCACTATAGTCTACTTTCTCTATAGTATAGTATAGTGAGAAAGTAAAAAGCGATTATATCCAATCATGCGTTTAAAAGTGACGGCTGTTTGAAAATATTTCAAACCCAAATTACTCAAAAACCGTACTTTTTAAGAAAAATTTCAAGATTCCTTTTTTGTAGTCCTTTTGATTCGCTATCGGACGGTGTAACTGTCAAAACAATCGGATGTAGTGTAATAGTTCTAAGTCATGTGTAATATTGGTTTGTTCAACCCGGCATCCTATACCAGCACAGTAAACACAGCAATATTGTATGTACATTTGCCGTCATTATCACTTTAACTTAGCAGTGATCCTTCATCCGATTGTTTTGAAAGTTACACTGTCCGATAGAGAATCAAAAGGGCTACAAAAAAGGTGTCTTGACATTTTTTGTTTAAATATACGGTTTTTGAGTAATTTAAGTTTGAAATTTTCAAACAGCCGCCATTTTGAAACGCACACATAATTGGATTTAATCGCTTACTTTTTCTTAGGTATATCATTGTTAGGTTAAACTTTCTGCCAATTTTGAACTCAATTAGTCAAACCATTCTATAGATATGAATTATTTTGTAAAAAAAAAAAAAAAAATGAGGGATATCTGGAAAACTAAACGTATTAGGACATACCTTCATATGTACTTTTTTCTTCGTTTTTGTATGAGGAATCATATCCTAAAGTCCTGAAAGGTTTTTTGCAGCCTGTGTAATGTCTAGTTTAAAAAAAAATAATGTGTACTCTTAAATTACATAACACAGTTTATCGTACGCCTCATCACATTAACTATCTTCGCTGGCTGTGTTATGCGATAAAGAAATGAACAATGTTACAAATAAATACTAACCAGAATAAAAACTGGAGGCTTACAATCGCTTTTGTAAAGTATATTGTTAAACATTCACGTAAAAGTTTGGTTTTAGTTATTAAAATTATTTTCCGTTACCTTCAATCACGGGCTGACGGCCATTACAATCGTATTTATTTAATATCCTCTTGGTTACTAGAGAATTCCCATAGGAAGATATGAGCTATTGCAGTGGCCCTAATGGTGAGACCTAAGGTCTTAGTAAATGAGCACCGATCATGGTCTCCAGAACTTTGTTATCAGTCATTACAAATTTTATATATATATATAGGTACTAGATGATATAAATGAAACAAGTTGTTTGGATGAAAAACGTAACACAATTTTAGGTTAGGCCCATACTGAACCACAGGCGTTTCTTGAGAACGTTTTGATTTATTACCATATCAACCAAATTGGCAAATTTAGAATCAGGTAATTATTCTTCACCACCAGCAGTTTTGTTAGGTTTAGGTAACAGCAAAAACAAACAACGAAAAGGATTACTATACCAACTTTATTCTTTTCTAGGCCTATTAGACCAGTTTGAAATACAGCTTTACCGTAACAAACTTTGATCATATGCAATTACTTGAAAACTTCTTCTCTTCTATGTAACAGTAAAAAATCTCAGTCCTAATTAATAGTCCCGTGAAAATGTCATAGTATACAATAATCTGTTTGCATTTCGTTTTGAGTAGCCGCTGGGGTTGGTAAGCAAAGCGAGCAAGAAGCGGAGCCCACTAGTACGTTATATATTAGGCCAGTAGGCCTACAAAAGTAGTGGGACAAACTTATTGAATAATGAGTCTTAAAGCAGCAAAGACTACCAACAAATCATTCTCATCATAACCTATTAATACTTCTAATTCAGTATAGTACTCTTGCAGATTTGTACCAAATTATCATACTACTATTCAACTACAATTATAATTGGCTAATCTACTTTGTATGTTAATTGACTATTTCCTGACTGGCATCAAAATGTCCAACAATCGTTCGTGGCTGGAACATCTGCTTGAAAGAACGTACGCATGAGGTGACGAAATACCAGTTGTTTGTGTTCTTCTCTTGCAATAAGTTTCCAAATATTCTCTTATTTCCCACTGCTAATTGTATCATGTCCACATCCCAAGTAATGCGTGCTTCCCACGTAAGCATGCTTTCTATTATTTTAATTTGAAGTACCAGCGAATCGTGCGCATAACAAAAAGTAGGCTACCACTGGTACAGTAACGTTCCACTGCTAGTTTTTAAGCAAGGCTTGAGAGTAACGGCTTATTCTTATCACTTTTAAACCTTTATAGAAGAGGCTAGAGGCCCCGCCCCCAGCTCGCTTCGCTCACCAACCACAGCGGAGACTCGCGACGAAGAAAATGCAAACAGATAATTGAATAGGCTACCGGGATATTTTTACGGGAATAACGATTGTTAGGAAGATAGATTTTTGGAACGAAGTTCCTTAACGCGGGTGGCGGTAGGAGTTAACGAATAGAAAATGTAATGCGTAACGAAAAAAGTGTTATTAATTGGTCGCTATGGCAATGACACATATAAAATACGAGTAACAAAAAAGCGTTACCAAATTGGTTGCTATAGTAATGAATGTAATTACATTGAAGAAACATGTGTTTTGGTTCATCAGTTAAAATTAACAGACGATCGGTTCCGTCCGGCGTAGTTCAGATATTATCGTCAACCGCTGACATACATTTAATAAATATAAAATGTTGATTCATCAGTCTAGGCCTAACCTAAAATTGTTGTATGTATGTTGCCGTTAAGTCAGGTAAAATAAACTAAACACACGCACAATAATTTTAGGTTAGGCCTAGATGAACCAACATTTCATGTTTATTGAATGTATTTACAATGAATGGACATTTAACTGTGTTTACCATCTCAGCTTTGATGTTATAATTAATTCTACACTTTTATTACGATAACATTAAACCTATGGAAACGGTAAGTATTTGTTTAAAAAACAAACTAGTAATAAACGGCAATTGACAGATTAAAATTATGTGTGTATATTGCCGTTAAGGCTGGTAAAAGAATTGAAGAAAAAGCGTGATGAACTTCGTTCCTGACGGGGGTCCCACGATTGCACACAATAATTACTTTTCTTCTTTTTTTTAACTTTCCAACTCTACTATTTAAAAGACGAAAAAGACATCAAAAACTTATCACGGTAGAGTTATACACTCTCCGGGAGAACCTAAGAAAACTTACTTACAAAATCCTAAAACCGCACACATTTACTTTTTATTTTTATTTACATTTTCAAGTTATAAAATAAGACCAAATTGTGATATTGTATAGCATTTCAAACTGGTCAAATAGGCCTAGTAAAGAATAATGTTGGCATAATTTTAATAGTGATAGGAGTTTAAATAATTATGATATAGTAACATATTTAACAACAGATTTTTGAATTTCATAATAGCCCTACAGTACGCTTTTTCTGTAGATTTTTTGTTTGTATTTATTTTGCTAACCTAACCTAATAAACTGCACTTTGTGAAAAATAATTCTGATTCTAAATTGTAGAAGTCAATTGCTATTGTAATAAATGTAAATGCTTTCAATAAACGTTTGTTGGTTCGGTATAGGCCTAACATAAAATTGCGATAAGTTTTTGATTCAAACCCTGTTTTATACACAATTTATGTAACGATGTAACAACAAATGTTTGAATTATATTACAGGAAACCTTTTTCGTCGGTTTGTTTTTATTTCGTTGGCCTAAAGTGAAAAGTTGTGTGTTGTGAAAAATAATTAACCAATTCTAAATGTGCTAAGTTGGTTACTATAATAATGAATGTAAATGCATTCCACAAGTTGGTTCGGTATAAATAATTTGATCACGCAGCTGAACCGCTGACGTAAGTTCAGCGAATTTCCAAAGTTAAATTTATATGTTTAAGGTTTCAACCAAAAATTTGGGAAATTGGTCTACTCACGAAGGCGCTGAATAGCTGCCTGTGTTTACGAGATATATTAGTAGAATTTGTTTGAGCCTAAGCCTCCAGCTTCGACTCACGCGCTCCTTCGTTACACTCGCATATATAAGAATACGCTCCTATACGAATATACACTTATGAAGTCAACGTAAGGTTAGTTTGAAGAGAAATTCCATCAGGAATCTATAACAAATTAGTAAAATTACATTGCTATATTTTTATTCCGTGGCTACACGTTTCAATGCCACAGGCAGCATCTCCAGTCTTCTGGTCAAAGCCATACTGATATGTTCTTAAACAATTAAAAAAATGTATTTATCTATATATTCAATCGTGTGTCCTCGGGTTAGGAGCTTCGCTTCGCTCGCAGCGTAAAAACTCACCCCTCGGCCTCGGATGAGAAGATGCCCCCAAGGTAAAATCCATCACGTGGCTTTGAACCGAGTAGACTACTTTTATGGTATTTTACGTTTTGATCGATTTTGGGGGAACCAAGCCAGCTATAAGGTCGCGTAAAAAACAAAATGTGCAGAATAACATTCTACATTTATATCTTAAAAAAAACTCTTTAAAAAATCATTTTCGTTGGAAAAATCTAAAAAAAATAGTTACTTCCAGTAAAAGACGTACTTCCGGTTGTTAGATTTTTTTGGCTAACTAACTCGTCCGAGCGACATAGACAAACAACATGTGTTCCAAATTTGGACCAAATCGGACTTAAAAAGCGACCGCTAGAGTGCGAACACACATACATATTTATATATATATATGATTTTTATTGACATCCCAAAACGTGTTCTGGGGACCATGATCGGTACTCATTTGTTACTCCCAACCTTAGGTCCTACCATAAGGGTCACTGCAATAGCTCATCCATCTTATGGAAATTCGCTAATAAATAGTTAAGTTACGTGTAATAATTGGTTTGTTCAACCCGGCATCCTATACCAACACAGTAAACACAACAATATTGTATGTACATATGCTGTTATTATCTTTACCTTAGTTATTATCCTTCGTCCAATTGTTTTGACAGTTTACGATCCTATAGGGAATTAAAAGGACTACAAAAAAGTTGTCTTGGAATTTTTTGTTGAAATGTACGGTTTTTGAGTAATTTAGGTTTGGAATTTTCAAACGGCGCAAATGTAAAACGCATTATTGGATATAATCTATTATTTTTCTTAAAATATATCATTGTTAGAGTAAACGTCATGGCAAGTTTTAACTCAATCGGTCCAACATTTCTCTAGATATTAATTAATCTGTAAAAAACAACCAAATGGCGGATATCTGAAAAACTAAGCTTATCCAAACGTATGTTGAAATGATTAATTTTGCTTTTTTTAGGTCCTCTATCTTCTCTTGAAGATGTGCTAACATCTCGCGAAACATCCTGTATATAGACTAGCAAGTAACACGCAAAGGCATTAAACACCTATGTCGAAGTGTTTTCCGTTATCTTAAGTCCAATCGTCGCCGTCGCGTAGCGTCGTAAAGTTTAAACTTGACGTATATAACAATTACTAAAACAAATCACATTCCAATGAGGTTTAATTTTGTAAACAATAAGGCCTGGCCTACTGTATCTGGTGTTTGTCTAACTGAAGTGCGTTGTCAACAGCGATAAAGTCCTGCATGGTAAACTAACGACCGACATTCATGTTTGACGATTGAAAATGTGTGTTTAGTGATTTGAACACGATTCCAACCAGCATCCGTTCTCCTTGTACAGGGTGGGGGAACTTTAATTTCCACACGCTGTCAACTGATTGTATAAGTACACTAGGGGAAACCCCTGCGTGCTCCGCACGCCAATCTCCCGTTGGAACCTTCTATACACATAATCGTGTTATCTTTTCTTTATAATAAATGTGTAGGAATAATAATAACCCCATAGCTAAGATGGTAAGTAATGTTAAATGGTAAAATCAAATTATTTCGTATATTTTATGACAGCAGTTATAATAAAGGTTTAAAACCCAGCAAGGTGTTACACTTTAATAAAAATCCTAGTCTAAAAGTTAGAAATACAAATAATTGCTTCAAAGTTTGAAATCAGCTGTTATTGGAGCAAACAGCTGTTATATATGTTATTTTATTCAATTGTTTGCTATGGTAACAAATGTAATTACATGTGTTGGTTCATCAGTCTAGGCTTGATATAAAATGTTTTTCCGACCAAATTTACAAATATTGAAATGAAAAATGTTTTTACCAAAATTAATTATAGCCTCTGTTACTCAGGGATAGTGTAGCTTTTTATTGGTAAAACTATTTTTTGGTGGGAAATTTTTTGAATAATTTCTTTCAGAGAAGAAAACACAAATAGTGGTGAACTCTGGATGAGAACGTTTGAACAACAATAACGTCGCAATGGTTACTAAGAAAAATAGTAAATATTTTAACCGGGAGTCATATTCCAGCAAAGGCTATATTTATTTTGTTTAACTAATTCTGAATCAATTAACGTGGTATCGTTTACAAGAGGGAAGCGATAAAAGGTGTAAGTGAGAGTTTATTACAATTTCTGGAGAGAAATCAACGCAGTTTCAGATAATGGAGGAAGTATGTAAGGAAGTGATTAAAATAACAAGTGGAAAAAGTTCCGGAACTGAAAAGCTAGTTTCCTTTTGAAATTACTGATGGTGGTACACGTCTGACTAAAACAAAACTAATAACTCGACCACGCAGCTGAACCGCTGACGTGAGTTGAGCAAATTTCCAAAATTAACTTTATTGGCTTATGTTTTAGGGTTTCAACCAACAATGTGGGAAATAGGTCTATTCACGGTGACCGGACATTAGACCACATGGACATTCGACCACAGCGGACATTAGCCCCACACTTTTATGGCAACTACCTGGGTTGGGTCAGCTAGGGGTATTCCTAGCTCCTGATCAAGGTCACATCGTTGTCACTGCCCTAGAGTCGTGTTTTACTGTTCTACCATTCAAGGGTATTTGTTTAATTTAGCTTGTCAATCGAAACTACTATAAATACACAAACCTTAACTTTTTTCTTTATAAATATAGTATTTATACACTTCACTGATGCCGGGAAAGCAATATTTAACCATCTTCAACACGTACAATATTAAAAACTTTCAAATCAAATGTTCCTAATGGGAATTTACATTGTAAAGAGCCGACATGTTTTTCTCAGCGTTCTCCCAGCGTTGCAGGATTTGTCTTGTTCTTTTTTGTGTAGAAACGAACAGTTTAGCCAACTCAACTAAGTAAACATACTGTGACTAAATACTATAGGTTAGAACCTTTTAGTTTTTTTTTTTAATTTTAATTATATAATGTGATAATAACGAAATATAATCATACTGTTATCGGCCAGAGTAAGTAAAAAGTAAACAAAATGTGACTAAATACTATAAGTTAGAACCTTTTAGTTTTGTTTAATTTTAATTATATAATGAGATAATAACTAAATATAATCATACTGTTATCGGCCAGATTAAAAATGTGGTGAATTGTCCGGCGAGTAATATTTACATATCCCTAGCTGACCCAACCCAGGTAGTTGGCCCAAAAGTGTGGTCGAATGTCCGCATATTTTCATATGTGGTCGAATGTCCGGTAACCCTATTCACGACGGTGCTGAATAGCTGCAAAATGGTTCGCACGCCATTCCGCATATTGGGAGCAGGGCTATAGAATACAAGGACTGGTCCACTTCTTTGATGTTGACGCTTGCCGACTGTTCCAATCTTCCTCTTGCCCCCCTCCTATGTGACGTCACTCTGGTACCATGACACGCCGTGTAAGCACGGTTCGCTTTAGCTCTCACGTGTTATTTGATATAACGTTGCAGATGATAATTCTTTAAAAAAATATGCAATACACACAACCACCTAAATTATATGTTTACCAAATTTGGTTAATATTGAGTAATTATTTTGTTCAGTACAAGTGTTTAAAGAAGGTATATAATTCCGCGAGATTTTCGCCTTTCAGGCTAATTTTCTCGAAGAGGCGTTCCACGAATTTCTTTAAAAAATTATACAAAACACACACAATCATCTAAATTATATGTTTAGCGAATTTGGTTAATATTGAGCAATTATTTTTTTCAGTACAAGTGTAAAGGAAGTATGTAATTCCGCGAGATTTTCGCATTTTTGTGCACATTCAAGGCTAATTTTCTTGAAGAGGCATTCCATGAATTTCTTTAAAAAATTATACAATACACACAATTACCTAAATTATATGTTTAGCAAGGTATTTATTTATTTAATGTTACGTTGCAGAAGAGAGTACTTTATGAAATGTTACCAAGATTATCAAGTAGGCTAATATTGTCTGCAGCGTTACTTGAATATTAGATCTATAAGAAACGCCTTTACTAACAAAATACATTAAAACAAACATTTTCTAAAACTATATCCTAAAACAATAAAAAAAACTTAATATACACAACAACAGAAAAGACTTAAGAAGAAGAAGAAAAAAGAGAAAAAAGGAATGAATAATGCAGCCTCCATGGGTCTGCTCTTATCTTATCTTCTAAAGCGAGAGATAATTGTCTGTCTGCTAAATGGATCTGGAATCTCCGTCTAAGGATTTTTGATTTTTTGATTTTATATGGGGCTTTTGGCCACGAGAAATCGATTGGAAATGGTCACCAGTCTGGGAAAATTCGTTTTCTACGTCTTTTTATTAAATTAAAAAGTGAAATTTGTCCATTTTAAACAATACAAAGCACAGCTGATACAAATGTTTTCAATGTCATTACAATAATCATCTGTTTTCTTTCAAACGAAGCACAGCTGATGCAAATGTTTCCAATGCCGTTACAATAATCATCTGTTTTCTTTTAAACTGTATTTTATTAGAGGTTAGCCTAATGTTGTATCTATTTATAGTTACCATGGCAACGAATACTTCTGCTAAATAAACATACCCTTTATTTAGTTGTTTAATGTTATAGGCCTAACCTAAACGATGTTCACGGAAATTTTCAATAATAGTTATTGACGTGAGCGAACTAGGCCCTAGGCCTAAATCGATATTGAAATACAGTATTAAACTTTAATTTAGGCCTGATTTATTTCTGAGGCATAGCGTTGAGATTATGGTTAATCCTTTAAACTGTATTTTTATTACAGGTAAGCCTAATGTTGTATATACCCTTTATTTAGTTGTTTAATGTTATAGGCCTAACCTCAAAATTCAATAATCTAATATTTATTATTGAAATCATAGCCCTGCTTATAATCGAGCTTTAGCTCGGTCTCCTGGTACTTTATTTAATGTAAGAGTTGCAAGCCAGATTACTTTATGTTAAAAAGTTTAAAAAATCCTCAAGTAATTTCTTCTGCAGCTTTAAGATAAAATGTTAAAAAAAAACTTTACTAGCAAAATGCACTTAAAATTGTCAGAATAATTAGATATAAATAAATATATAATATACAAATAATTATAATAAAATTTAAACCTAGAGTAATAAAATTATTGATAGAAAAAATAAAACATAATTTTAAGTTAAACTTCTAGACTAAATTAAATTGCTCAGTATCAATTTAAATTTAAATAGTTCAATTGTTTAAATTCAACTATTAAATTAACTATTCCCTAAGGCCTAGGAAAGGAAAAATTCTATAAAGCAGTTTTTTTTTAATATTTTATTTCAGCAGTAATTATTATGTCATGTGCATATCTGCATATAAGCTACTCATTATGTGTAAATATTTATAACTTTTATGTGTTTTATTTTATAAGTAGTACACACGTTTTATTAAACTGCAGTATGACATTCAAGTTTTGGTGGTTTATTATAATAAATACAAATATTTTCAATAATGTGGCACATTTTGTTCAATTTCATATTTAGTTTTCAGAAATGTTTCAGAGAATCAAATTAAAAGTATGCTAACATTAGTACACTACATCGGTTTATTACCTACGAATTAGTTAGTTTTATTGCAACCCTGTCTTCTGCTTATATCTTTAGACTAATTATTGTTTACAGTCTATTTATTGCTTTGTGTAGTGTCAATACTAAAACTAAAGAAGAGCGCATCATAAAAATGTTACAGCTTTGCTAAGAAATTTAAATTATTGTAGCAGAAATACTTATAAGAAGCGTTGGGAATGGAGAAATTGTTACCACCGTGACGTCATCACAGTGGCAGTGGCGGGAACGCTTTCCTTGGCGAACTGGTCCAGCCCTTGTATTCTATAGCCCTGTATTGGGAGTATCTTAGACCAGACATTAGACCACATGGACATTCGACCACAGCGGTCGTTCGGCCACACTTTTGGGGCAACTGCCTGGGTTGGGTCAGCTAGGGATATGTAAATATTCCTCGCCGGATAATCCAACACACCTTTAAAGAAGGGTGGGGGAGAGTGGTTGGAAGGTATTAAAGGGGATGGTTAGGTTAGGTTAGGTTTAGTTTAATTTCATTAATACTTTATAAAATTACAATAAAACAGAATAACATAATATTGGTAAATTGCACTAACAATTGTCTAGTCATAAAATGGATTCATTACTTAAAACCAGGAACCAAACTAAAGGCTTAAATGATACTTATTACTTGTGATGTTTTTGTTTACAAACATACCCGTAGGCCTAAATGAGATTTACCTGTGATATAATAAACTAATTAGGCAAAACTTATTATGAGGACGAGACGGAGTAGTGTACAGTAGGCCCAAGATAGCTAACCAGTTTCTTAGCCGTTCTGCTGACATTCTACCAGTGTATCGGGCAAGGGAAGGGAAATGACTTGAGCGAGTCACGGCACTACGGCGCGGCGAATGTTTTTAGAAAGGTACCCCCGCCTCGATCCCAGCCCACCCGCCTGATCTGAAGGCCACGCGCGCAGCTTGCTTGGGCCTAGTGTAGTTACTCTTGAAGTAGGCTAGTGTAGTAGTAGCGGATGCACCAGCTCTTGGGCCTACGACCATCCCCTTTAATTTCTTCCAACCCCCTCCCCCCACCCTTCCTTAAAAATGTGGTGGATTGTCCGGCGAGTAATATTTACATGTCCCTAGCTGACCCAACCCAGGTAGTTGCCCCAAAAGTGTGGTCAAATGTCCGGTAACCGCTGAATAGCTGCAAAATGGTTCACACGCCTTTCTTCATATTGGGAATATCTGCAATACACAATGCATTGCGTGCTTCGCACGCCATTCAGCATATTGGTAGTATCTTCAACACACAAAGCATTTCGTGCTTCGCACACTAACTCCCGTATTGGGGGTATCTTCAATACAAAATGCAATACGCGCTCCGCACGCCAACCTCACGGTAGAATCCACCACATGGCCGATTTTGAGGGGACCAGATCGTGTAAAAAAAAAACAGTATGTTAAGAATAATTTCCTACATTTATCTTCTATCTACATATATAAAAGCTAAAACCCACTGACTCACTCATCACTATTTCTCAAAAACTACCGAACGGATTGGAATGAAATTTGGTATGTAGCTTCCTCTAGGGCCATAGGTGCTCACTAAGAAAGAGTTTGAAAAAATTCGAAATTTTAGGGGGGGTTTGGGGGGATCAAAGTTATTAAAAAATGACTTCTTCAAAACTACAGAATGGATTTGAATGAAATTTGGTATGTAGCTTCCTCTAGGGCCATAGGTGATCAATAAGAAAGGGTTTGAAAAAATTCGAAATTTTAGGGGGGGTTTGGGGGGATAAAAGTTATTAAAAAATGACTTCTTCAAAACTACCGAACGGATTGGAATGCAATTTGGTATGTAGCTTCCTCTAGGGCCATAGGTGCTCACTAAGAAAGGGTTTGAAAAAAATCGAAATTTTAGGGGGGTTTGGAGGGATCAAAGTTATTAAAAAACATTTCTTCCAAAACTACCGAATGGATTTTAATGAAATTTGGTATGTAGCTTCCTCTAGGGCCATAGGTGCTCACTAAGAAAGGGTTTGAAAAATTCGAAATTTTAGGTGGGGTTTGGTAGGATCAAAGTTGTTAAAAAGCGATTACTTCAAAACTACCGAATGGATTGGAATGAAATTTGGTATGTAGCTTCCTCTAGGGTCATAGGTGCTCACTAAGAAAGGGTTTGAAAAAATTCGAAATTTTAGGGGAGTGTGAGGATCAATGTTATAAAAAACCATTTCTTCAAAACTACTGAACGGATTGAAATGAAATTTGGTATGTAGCTTCCTCTAGGGCCATAAGTGTTCACTAAAAAAGGGTTTTAAAAAATTGGAAATTTTAGGGGGGTTTGGGGGGTAAAAATTACGATTTCTCCAAAATTACCGAACAGATTGCAATGAAATTTGGTATGTAGCTTCCTCTAGGGCCATAGGCGCTCGCTAAGAAAGGGTTTAAAAAAATTCGAAATCTTATTGGGGGGGGGGGGGTAAGTTACTAAATCACGATCATTTGTCGCATTTACACCAAAATAATTATGCAATAGCGAAGCATTGCCGGGTCAGCTAGTTTTAGATAAAAACCCAAAATAACTTTCATTCTAGTACGAAAATTTTTAAATAAATGTACGTCCTGGTAAGAAAGTTGTTTACACTTTTTAATTTTAGCTAACGAACTCGTCCGAGGGACTTAGAAAACCATCGTGTTTACTAAATTTCAACAAACTCGGGTGTAAAATGCGGCCGTTAAAACATATAGGGTACAGGGTGGTTATAAAGTCACTCCCCCCCTTTAACTTTTGTGTTTGTTAAAACAAACAAATATCATTTGGGAAACGATACTAACTTAACCAAAAGTATCTTTCTAAGCAACCGGAAATTTTGAGTGTCCCCTAAAAATGGGGCATTTTGGAGGCAACTCAACATTTTTAAATGGGAAGTATGGTCATGTGATACCTCATTTTAAATGTCTATTTAAGACTAGGAAGATGACATAAAGTTGCTAATATCTCGAAAAGGAAGAGTTTTTAGAAAATATTTCAAGGGACAAAAAATGTTTATTTCAAAGTGCTTGACCTAAACAATTGCTTCCAAATCAATTTAGTAAATTTAATTTTTTTTTTATTTTCTAAGATGGAGGAGTAAAAATAAAATTGATTTGGAAGCTATTTTTTAGGTCAAGCACTTTGAAATAAACATTTTTTGTCCCCTGAAATTTTTTCTTAAAACTCTTCCTTTTCGAGATATTAGCAACTTTATGTCGATTTATTTCAACACGTTTATGTCCGCCATTTTGTTTTGGGGGGGTCCGATTTTTATTTTCTTTGTGTCATTTTCCTAGTCTTAAATATACCTTTAAAATGAGGTATCACATGACCATACTTCCTATTTAAAAATGTTGATTTGCCCCCAAAATCCCCCATTTTTAGGGGACACTCAAAATTTCCTATTGCTTCAAAAGATACTTTGGATTAAGTTAGTATCGTTCCCCAAAGGATATTTGTTTGTTTTAACAAACACAAAAGTTAAAGGGGGGGAAGTGACTTTATAACCACCCTGTATACATACAAATGTAAAGTTTTTAATGGCAGTCGAAAAATGTTCTGGGGACTGTGATCGGTGCTCATTCACTACTCCCGACCTTAGGTCCCACCATAAGTCTCACTGAAATACCTCATCTTTTCTATGGAAATTCGCTAATAACCTTTAGCGAAAAGTATTTAGCGAAATTCGCTGAAAAGTATTTGTGTTATCAATAATTGTTTTATTTCTTGATAAACAGGACTGTTTGTGTGTGAAGTTAATTTAGACGCACCTATGTTCCATAATTGAGAAGATTTTAGTTGAGGTTATGTTAGTTACTTTACTGAATAATTCACATCATGCAAACTTCTAGTTCACCAAATCTTTTATGAAATTTGTATTTATATTGTTAATTATAATTTTAAGAGTTATATACGGTGCCGAACGTATTGTTTAGGAATGGATTACATTTTTAGCGACAACACGGTGTCCTTTAGTGTTTTCTATTGTGGACAATGCTTTTGCAAGTGAAAACTGTTAATGTACAAAATATAGATATGAAAAAGTAATGCAATCACTTAATTTGTAGATATTTATATTGCAAACGATCCATCCGCAAATTATTACCGAATTTCCAAAGAATTTTTGTTTTGAATTTCGCAAAATATTTATTATTTTTGTAGGTTTCGCTAATTGCTATAAAGCTGCAAGTAAAACTTCAAAACTATAGGTTTAACTAGTAAACTCCCGTGAAAAATCACCACAGGCAGATTAATTAGATACACATCAGAAATGCACCATTTACTCAAAAAAAGTATTTAAAAACAACAGGCTTTATCTAGGCCTACCTTACTATGCTGACGGGGATTTTTAACTCGGTAAATGTGCACAATTATAACGGTTATAAACCTGTAGGCCTATTTGTTAAAATTTTCTATTTATATACATTATTATGTATCTAAATAAAGATTATCTTTTAATTGAATTTTGTTTCATAATGATAGATCAAATGATTAGAAGTACTAATACAGTAGGCCTATATTATAATGAAGAAATTAATAATGGACTATGTTTATATGTTATACGAAGATGTACGAACGTTGCCGAAGTTAAACGAGGAGTATCTTTACTTTAAATTTGTATAAACAAATATTTTGATGATAAAAGGTTGTATTTATATACAGTTTATAACCTCAAAGCAAATATTACAACGTATTACATCATAAGTTAGTTATATAACTCATATTTAAAAAAAATCAACTTATTAAGAAATTACAATGATTGTATTTATAAACATAACCCAAAAGTATAATTTACTAGAGGGCTCCGCCTCCTGCTCGCTTCGCTCGCCACTCGGTGACTCGCGTTGAAGCAAATGCAAAACGGTTATTTTATATAAATAGGCCTTACTATTAAATTCTAATATGTTTTATTTATTTTAATTAGGATGTAACATACCGGTTTTTTATTTTTAAATTCGTCAATTTATTAAGGGTCTATTCTCTAGCTTTAAGGAAAGTATAACAATCAAAATTTGTACTACATTTTCACCCCCTGAGCAGCACGCGACAAAATGTCAATCTATGATACTTTTTTATGAATGTTGTAAGAAATAAATGTACAAATTTTCAGTTCTCTAGCTTTAAGGAAACTATAAGAATTAATATTTATTGTTTTAGGGGTTGTTTTAACCCTTAAATCAATATTAGTTCTAGCCTATAATACTCAAGGATAATGTAGCTTTTTATTAGCAAAACTATTTTTTCAATCGATTCAGTAGTTCCCCCTACATACGAACAAATAAACAAACAAATTTTACCTCTTTATAATATTATTAATAATAACCTCAAAGCTAAGAAGGTAAATAATGTTAAAAGTTCAAATCAAATTATTTCGTATATTTTATAACAGCAGTAATAATAAAGGTTAAAAGAACCAGCAAGGCTCAGGTCTATACTTTAATGAAAACCCAACCTAAAAGTTATAAATTTAAATAATTGCTTCAAAGTTTGAAATCAGTAGTTAAATACTAGGAGCAAACGGCTATTTTATCTGTTATTTTATTCAATTGGTTGCTATGGTAATAAACGTAAATACTTGTGATGATTCATCAGTCTAGGCCTAACCTAAGATTTTTTCCGACTAAATTTGCAAATATTTAAATAAAAAAGGTTGTTATCGAAATGAATTACAGCCTATGTTACTCAGGGATAGTGTAGCTTTTTATTAGTAAAACTATTTTTTCAATCGGTTCAGTAGTTCCAGAGATTACCCCCTACATACAAACAAACAAACAAAAAACTAATTTTACCTCTTTATAATATTAGTATAGGTACTTTGTTTGTTTAAGTGTTATAGATGATGGGTGAAACCAGCTGTTATATTATAAGTTACTCACGTACGTACGTATGTACATTCGCTTTTAAAAAGAGTTGATAGTTTTTGAACAAAAATAATACGTGAAAAAACAAAATGGCGCCTGTGGACTTAACTGGGGACTTTCAGACGATTTCAATACGATATTTAGATTTTCTTTTTGCCCAGAAACAATGCCTGAAAATATTGGTAGAACGGTTGCGACACGTCCAATATAGTGAGTTAAATGAGCCAAGAAATATGTCAATTGTTATGAGCTAATAACCTTATCCAACATGTTAGGAGAGTTGATAAATAAACTGGATTTTACGATTCATTGTTCTTCTTATAGCCCAGTCGGTATAGGTTACAACTACCAGTAATTTGCAATACGGCTGATTTTTTTTTAAGTACCTTAAAGTATGTAGATTAACATAAAAAAAAGTTTACCAATCTATCGATTTCCCAAAGTCGAAAAAAAAAATCGATTATAATTTTTTTTCGATTATCCTTAATATTTCGAGCTGGGATGAAGATAGAGAAAAATAAAAAATAAAATACCACCGTGTAGGGGAGGTATTTTTCAACAAAAAAGGGCATATGTATTTATTTCGTCCGAGCAATGGTTTGTTTGGAAAAAATTCGATAATGCAGGTATGTATTTTGCAGCAGGGGAAATCACTAAAAGGGAACATCTTATTCATATATGAAGCTTTGGCTCTTTCTAAATTGGCCGAATTTTAATATATCGAATTGAAACTTGGTATAGGAGTTAAAATATATATTTTAAACATTTATGCTGAGTTTCAGCTTGTTATCTTGAAAATTACCCGATCTAGGAGTCGATTTCGATTATCGATTTTAGGAGTACCGGACCCACTAATTCATTTTAAACAGCTCCAGTCTAGAAACTTTTTAAAATATCAACCTGAAAGTTTTTTTACAAGTTAAATATATATATTCAAACAAGATGAAGGAGTATAAACCTTTTTTATTATTTACTTTTCAAAGCTCAAGTAACTTAAAAAAGTATAATTTTAGACCTTTTTAGATTTTCCATCAAAACGCTTGAGTTAATCGGCTGTAGATTAGTATATTTTTTTAATATAGTTTTTAAAATAAGTATAGCAAAAAACAATTGTGTTTTTAACTTATGTACCAATTTTTAAATCGATATGTTCAAAAATGTCGAAAATGGAGTCTTTGAATCCAAAGGTGTTATAGTTAAAACGAGATAGGTAAAACAGAAGACTATTTTCAAGCGCCTCGTTTTTAAAAATAGCACAAAAAAAATTGTTCATACTTACTAATAATATTTATACTGGTGTACTCAACTTTTAAAACAAATTTGATGTTGATATTCCAAAAATTGACGAAACTGGAATAGATTGAAATTAGTTCGTGAGTCCGGTACTCCTAAAATCGATAATCGAAATCAACTTCTAGATCGGGTAATTTTCAAGATAACAAGCTGAGACTCAGCATAAATGTTTAAAATATATATTTGAACTCCTATACCAAGTTTCAATTTGATATATTAAAATTCAGTCAGTTTAGAATGAGCCAACGCTTCATATATGAATGAGACGTCCCCTTTTAATGATTTCCCCTGCTGCAAAATACATACCTGCATTATCCAAATTTTTCCAGACAAACCATTGCTCGGACGAAATAAATACATGTGACCTTTTTTGTTTAAAAATACCTTCCCTACACGGTGGTATTTTTTATTTTTCTCTATCTTCATCCCAGCTCGAAATATTAAGGCTAATCGAAAAAACAATGATAATCGATTTTTTTTTCGACTTTGGGAAATCGATAGACTGTAAACTTTTTTTTATGTTAATCTACATACTTTAAGGTACTTATAAAAAAAAATCAACCGTATTGTAAATTACTGGAACTTTTGGCCTAAATTGACCCCTACCGACTGGCCTATTAACACAACCTGGTTATGTGTTTACGCGAGGAAGTCCGCAACTGACGAGGTTTTTAGGTCAGCTGTCTTGGTGCCGCTACAGGTATCGGCGTGAATGCTGACACTTGGCCTCGCCCTGGAGCAATGGGCCGGGGGTGTGGGTAGAGGGTGTAAGTGGAGAAAAAAAACATTTTCCCACACCGCTTCCTAATGCGACTCATACTTCAAATAGGCGAGGAAATTTGGCACAAAACCCAGGAAATTTGAACAGTAAGACGGATTGAGTTGCGGTTTTTTGCATTCTCTTCGTTAGCTCATTTAAAAACTTGTGCACAATTTTGGTTGTCCTTGCAAAGGGTTGAAAATGCACTTTGTGCACGATAAGTGCATGCTTTCATCAACTGCATATTTTCAAGCGATTGAAAAAATTCATATCTGCCACAAAAAAACACCATAACTATACGAAATTTTGCATCCGGCGGTTTTTTGAGTTGCGGAATCTAAATATCCTGTCCAAATTAGCGCCCTGTACACCTGGAGGTCAGGACGGCACTAGGACCGTCATCACATGGAGTTCCCGTTTAACTTACGGAGAAATCAAGAAAAACTCGTGCCCCGGGGTTTTTTTAGGTCGCTCGTCACGAATTTGACATCGGTAACCCGCCCCGGAGAACCTGGGGCTCCGAACGACCTGACTTGTACCGTCATCCCCTGGACTGATATTTTTATTAACATTCGTTAAAATAATCTTTAAAATTCTGACGGAAAGATTTTAACAAAACTGCAGGATATGTTTAATTAACTAATTATAATCTTAGTCAATTACTAAGATTTTAATTAGTAGGCCTATGACAAAGTTAAGAATTTATCAAAGTTTAAGTCCCATTTTATTTCCTTGGTTTAAAATAATTGACCGAGGGAAGCGAGGTCTCCGTTTTAACTCGACCGTTCGGCATTTCGTTTGTGTCTGGCTGTCTGTCTCACGATTACGGCCAAACGCCTTGACCGATTTTGAAGATTTTTTGCATGAATATTCCTTATTCCTAGGCCAAGCCATGTATGTATACAGTTTTTCCATTTTTTATTTTTAACCCCTTAAATAAAATAAAAATGGCGGCCGGACCGTTTCTCTCAGTGTAAGCTTTTTTCCAAAGCCAGTTTGTGGCTTAACCGTAAGTCGAATTTAAAAACTAATAACATTTTGAGGCTAGAAAATTAGATTTTCAACAAAATTGTATTCTTGATTTTTTTCCGTATCTCTAACGGTAAGCTCACAAAATCGCCGTAAACTTCAAAGTTGCTAAAAATCGTCCAAGTTTTTGTATTTCAACCATGTTTTTATACGTTTATTCTAGACCAATTCAAAAGTGTTCCATAGCTTTTTTGTAGATAAAGGTTCAAAGAATCCATTTATGCCAGTAAAAAAAATGATTGAAGTAAAATTAACAAAGTTATCAGCTGAAGAAACATGCATGTTCAGTAACGAAAGGAAAAAGTTCAACTTTGGGCCTACATAAAAAGTAGTAAACATTTTTTGTATTTTTTTTTTCATAAATGTACAAAAGTTTCGTAATTTAGTTCTAAATAAAACTGTACAAAAATATTTATCAATTTAAAAATTTCTTTAGCCTGTTTTAAACAGTAATTTAGGAATAATATACCCTTTGCCCAAAAATGACATATTATTATAAGAAAGTGTAGAGGATAAATCAAAGAATTGAACTGTATACTTGTAAATTATTATTTTATAAAAGTATTTGACTTAGCTTTATTTGAATTACAAAATTATATGAAACAAATGAAACCTCGCGGCGATAAAGGACATACAAAAAATGACCGTTGGACAGCTTGGGAAGTGTTGGTACATGGGTTGAGATCACTATCACGACGCTTTAACACCGTTTTTCTTCATTATTTCTAATATTGGAATATGATATGAAACTGTAAATACATTGTTAAGTTTTAGTTATTTAAGTATGTAAATATTTAATTCTATGATTTCCCTCAATAACGCGATATTTTTAGCTACCTTACATATTATTAACCTACAACACAATGCCCCCTAAAAGAACATGTTTAGCAGTTAAAGCTCAAGAAAAGAAAAAAACGAGACCTAGAAACCCCGGAATCGCGGGAATTGTAAAATAATATTTCACTGGCTAAATCTTCTGCTTACTTAATTACTGGCACACTATTTTTAACCTAAGCTCAAAACCACATTTGTTATTTCAACGAGCGAGGTCTACTGTTCATAGAACTACTAGTAATATATTCTAAAGTATGTGTAAAATTAATATTGTGTACAACTGTATGTAGTAATGATGTAAATTCTCTTTACATATATATGTTATCAAGATAACCTTTGGTTTTAACTCAACAAATACACAATGAAGGCCTAATTATAATGCATTTATTCATTTTTACTCGTTCGGACACTTGCCTAGTTTACTGCAGTTGGAGAGATTCTGACTACACTTTTTGTTATAAATACAATACTGTATACATTTTGACTTTTTCTTCAATTACGTATTAACAAAAGTGATATTAAAAACGTATGTTATCTACCAATTCTAATTACCGATCTGTTGATACTGATCTAGAATCAATGATATCACTATCAGCATATTTATCTATGTTTTGTTAACCATAAGATAAACGGTACCAGAAACTGGCACATAATTTCTCACAAAGATATTAAAATTATTAAACAGATTCACTGTGACTTCATAATTGTATTAAAGTAGAAGAGGGAATATATTAAAGAAGGAGAGTAACTAATAGATATTATTATTAGCTAGAGAGAAAACTATTCGATCGATTTCGAACAAAGTTGCACCAACACGTCAATTAGGCCTGTACAGATGCACGAAAATAGGTTTTGAAAAACAACGCCCATTTTGGCAAAAAAAAACCCTAAAAATTAGTTATTACTAGGAAAGACCCCTGCGTGCTCCGCACGCCAACCCCCCCACCCCCAACTCCCTGTTGGAACCCGTTGTGTGCCGTTGGAACCCGTTGTATAGTCAGCAAGGCTCAGGTCTACACTTTAATAAAAACCTAACCTAAAAATTGATTTAAAGTTTGAAATAAACTGTCAATGAAAATATTAGACACTACAGCTGATTACTGAATCAACAATGTTGACTGAATTCTGTTGACATTTGAGTAAGTTTAAAGTAAACAACTTATTTATTTGAAACTCAATTAGTTTATCAGCTGTTTAAAATCAAATTACAGTATTTTCTATTTAGCCTAGTTGTAGCATAGGCTACTGATGCATTTTTAAAAGTCGGAATAAAACTAAAATAAAAGTGTAAATCAAATATTTAGCTTCACAGTGACTTAGAACTGGAAATTATCTTTTAAATAAAAAAAAGAATCATCAAAATCGGTTAAGTATTAACTTCAGGAAGTGAGTGAACTAAAATCAGGATTTTTTTTAAATATATAGATTATTATTAGCTAAACGAGAATTTTTAGAAAGATGCAGTTTTTTGCATATGGTAGGGTACATTACTTAAGGGCTACAAATAAGCCAAATTTTATCAAAATCGTTACAGCAGTTTTTTTTATAAAAAAATAATAACCGATTTTTTGGGGGTTTTTAGCCAAACAGGAGGTTGTTTTTAGAAATTTTGCATAAGCTTTTTTCGTGTATCTATACAGGCCTTATTGACATGTTTGGTGCAAATTCATTCGAAATCGAAAGAATAGTTTTTTCTCTATTTTTGTATAGGTCTACATACACACAGACATTTTATTTAAAAAATCACTTTTTTGAACTGAGGGGGTCCCAAAACGGATATTTTCACAAAAATCTCAACATCGATTTTTTTTTACGATCACTACACTTTCTCTGCTCTATAGAATAGTGAGAAAGTAAAATTGATATTGTGAAAACTGAATGTAGTTTACACACATTTCATCAAGATAACCTTTGGTTTTAACCAACAAATACACTTTGTAGGCCTAATTATATTGAATATATTCATTTTTACTCGTTCTGACACTTGCCTAGTTTACTGCAGTTAGGGAGATTCTAACTACATTTTAGGTTATAAATACAATACTGTATAGATTTTTTACTTTTTCTTCAATTACGTATTAACACAAGTGATACTTAAAACATACTTTATTTATAAATTCTATTTACCGATCTGTTGATACTGATCTAGAATCATTGATACTAGCTGACCCGTGCGAAGCATTCGCATTCTAACTTACTTAAATCCCACTTAATTAAAGTACACACCGTATATTTAGTATCGTATAGTGCTTATAGTGCGTTACCAACTTGCAGAAGGTAAACAACAATAAATAGGTGTATCCATACCATAATACTGTTTATAACCACGCTTACAATTAATTAAAAATAGCAATGTTGTGCCGTAACGGCAGCTCTCCAGCTGGGTATTGTTGTCATCAGTGTTGCCAACGCCAGGAGAATATCCCTACAACTTACTTGATCTTACATCACTGTTACTTTCGAATTCTTTATTTCTTTTTTTTTCGTATAATTGTATTTTGTATATTTTTCCGGTGTAGCAGTTAAGGAAAGCATTAAAATTATGCCTCATTCATGTAATTTGATGATGTATTAAGGAAGTTATGGCGTACCGACAAAAAATGGCCTTGAGAAATAATATATGTGATTACTACTGTACCAGAATTTTTAAATATTTTTTATTAACCATAAAAAATGGATTTAACTTACTGAATATTTCAATGTTCGTCTCGATTTTAACGTTTTAAACCCCTTATTTAAAATTGTAGAAACTTTTCCTATTTATTTCTGCAATTGCTATCCTTAGTTTGACTTGGTATTCCAACTGAGGTCACCTGGTTCCGTACAAGATGGAACTTTCTAATACATTGAGTAACTCACCACTTCTAAAGTCATTCACCTTTCCAAATCCTTCGCAACTTCTACTGCATTGTCCCTGCGTGCTCACTCATAACTCTGCATATTTACAGACATCTTCAAAGCCAACAAAACATGCCTGCGTAATTTGGGGACTTGAAATATTCTAGGAAATCTTTGCTGGATGAAAAACATGCTTGACAATAAGGATGTCGTCTTGAGCGGTTATGTTTGATTTAATGTTCGTATTTTTGCCTGCATGGCGTGGTTGAGCAATCTATGTATGAAGGAAATATTCTCAAAATAAGATTCACATAGAGTTAGGCCAGTTGCAAACTCTAAAAATTATATCTTCTTTTGGCCTAATTGAATCAGAATCGTTTTGTGCCGTCCAAATATTGTCTGAAGCCAGGTAAGAAATTTATTTAGATAAAGCAGATTTTGATATAAAACATAATTAAGTTTTAATTCCAAAATCTTTAAATAAATATAAAATTTAAGTGTATTTCTTTGATTTCGAAATAAGTACATTTCTATAAGATCATAAGTTTATTTCACACTTTACAAAAACCTGAACATGAATTTTGTATATTTTTGTCTGTTTGTTTGTCCAAGCTAATCTCCGGAATGGCCGAACCAATTTTGACGTAACTTTCATTTACATGTAGAGACCTTTTCAAAGATTAATTTAGGCTACTACTTAACAAGGAAATATTTAGGGTTCCTATTTAAAAAATTTTTAAATGTAAAAGTTATGGACAAAATTAGGGGTTTGGCGAAACGACGTAACACGCGACCATCTTAAATAATTCGACCACGCAGCTGAACCGCTGACGTGAGTTGATAAAATTTCCAAAATTAAGTTTATATGCCAATGTTTTAGGGTTTCAACCAACAATTTGGGAAATAGATCATCTATTCACGACGGTGCTGAATAGCTGCAAAATGCTTCGCACGCTATTCCGCATATTGGGAATATTTTCATACACAGTACATTGCGTGCTTCGCACGCCTACCCAGGGATTGGAAGTATCTTCAATACACAATGCATTGCGTGCTTTGCACGCCTACCCCACGGTAGAAACCACCACATGGCTTTGAATCGGATACTTTTATGGTATTTTACGTTTTGATCGATTTTGGGGGAACCAAACGAGCTATAAGGTAGCGTAAAAAAACAAAATGTGCAGAATAACGTCCTACATTTATATTTTTAGAAAAACTCTAAAAAAAATCATTCTCGTAGGAAAAATCTCAAAAAATGTGCTTCCGTTTGTTGGGTTTTGTTTGGCTAACGAAATCGTCCAAGCGACGTAGACAACCAACATATTTACCAAATTTGGACTAAATCGGACTTAAAATGCGGCCGCTAGAGTGCGAACACCTATGTACATAAATGTATACATATATATGTATGATTTTTAATGACACCCCAAAACGTGTTCTGGGGACCATAATCTGTGCTCATTTACTACTCCCGACCTTAGGTTTTACCAAAAGGGTCACTGCAATAACTCATTTTTCCTATGGAAATTCGCTAATAAAACAACTGATTTGGATCAAAAGCTCGACACTTTGACAAGAACGTCTATGTTTTAGTCTACTGTATACTCTGGTTTAACCTTTAAATATATATCGAAACAGTATATAATATGGAATGTACTCATCTATATATTATATAAAAGCCAAAACCCACTGACTCACTGACTCACTGACTCACTCATCACGATTTCTCAAAAACTACGGAACGGATTAGAATGAAATTTGGTATGTAGCTTCCTCTAGGGCCATAGGTGCTCCCTAAGAAAGGGTTTGAAAAAATTCGAAATTTTAGGAGGGTTTGGGGGGGGGGGGG
>JAGFPH010000921.1:178381-191228 GCA_018207615.1 Philaenus spumarius | reverse complement strand
AAAATTTCCAATTTTTTAAAACCCTTTTTTAGTGAACACTTATGGCCTTAGAGGAAGCTACATACCAAATTTCATTCCAATCCGTTCAGTAGTTTTGAAGAAATCGTGATTTAATAACTTTGATCCCCCCAAACCCCCCTAAAATTTGGAATTTTGTCAAACCCTTTCTTAGTAAGCACCTATGGCTCTAGACGAAGCTACATGCCAAATTTCATTCAAATCCGTTCGGTAGTTTTGAAGAAATTGTTTTTTAATAACTTTGATCCCCCCAAACCCCTCCTAAAATTTCGAATTTTTCAAACCCTTTCTTAGTGAGCACCTATGGCCCTAGAGGATGCTACATACCAAATTTAATTTCAATCCGTTCGGTAGTTTTTGAGAAATCGTGATGAGTGAGTCAGTGAGTCAGTGGTATTTCGCTTTTATATATTATCGATACGTCAAATAAAAGAGCAACTCAAACTGCTTGTCCTACAAGTGTTCAATGTGCGGCACACAACAATCGATAGCCGAGCTTCGTCCCAAACCTTGCTCAGTGTGTCTGGAGTAATTGTTGCAATAACTGCGTCAATCCTCTTTCTTAAGTCTGGTAGGTCAGCTGGTAGCAGAACATACACATCCTTTATGAACCCTCAAAGGTAAAATCGAGCTCTGCCATCCGGCCCCTTGCGGCCAATACAGCAGACGGCTACAGCATCGTTGTTGGTATAACGTACCAGTGAGGCAGCACAGTATATTTCTGCCAAATAATGTTCCATGGCTTAGCTTCTTCCAATTGAGGAAAAGGTCATAGTTGTAGCCCATCAAGACAAGAAAAAACAGTTACAATTGCTTCAGCAAAAAAGAATGGCCCATAAACTTTCCCCCGGGATATGGAACGAAAAACATTCAATTTAGGGGAGTCGCGTTGCAACTGTACCATCCACATGTCCACTTAAGTGAAATGTCGATTCAGCACTGAAGACTACACGATACAGAAAATCTTCATCGTCATGCAACAACATATCGTTTGCAAAGGTAGCATGTAAACCATAGTCTGTAGGCTTTAGAGCTTGTAACAAGAAACTATAAGGATGTAGTTTCAAGCATCTCCTTAAAACTCTCCACACAGACGTAACTGGAATTGCTAATTCATGACTGGCCTTCCAAACAGATTTCTTAGGGCATGCGTGAAATATGCTCTCACTCGTTAAACACGTTCTTCAGTCACTCTTGGTTCCCGTGCTCTTACCTTTGCTGGTGTCTTCAAACTGATGATACCATCTACAGATGTTTTATCACTTGGAGGTTTACATTATAATCCCGGTCCTAGGTCCATGTTTTTTCACTTGTAATTTAATTAATTTAACCCTTGCTGAGGAAGCGTGTAAGCAGGTAATTTATTACAAATTAAAAATAATAATAAACAACACCACTGTAGGCTGCAAAAAGAATTGAAATTGTTTTCACTGTGGCATGCGAGGTATTCAGTCTATTAATTCATAAATGCAGTAAAACCGTACAAGTGAGATAACATCGACCAATATCTGGAGGATCAGGATAGCTCAGTGATAGAGTGTTGCCCCGGAAAGGCAAAGGTCCTGGGTTCAAATCCCGGTCCTTGGTCTATGTTTTTTCACTTGTAATTTAATTTACATTTTACCTTAATACGGAATGCAGGTTGCACTGTAGCTACAGATTTAGTCATTGCAAACTGTAAAACACAAAAAGCTTTCTCTAGTCGCCATCTTTGCTACTAGTGCTTTCTAACGGAAGACAGTGCATACGCACAGGTTTACCAACAAAACTGTTTGGGTTTCTTTTTCATTTGATGTGTCATTTATAATTTTAAGTTAAATGTTGTAAATACTAAAAAGTGCTAAATCCACGATATTCATTTTGAAACATTTTTTATAAAAGAAACTACTACAAGCCAAAAGTAAACTTTTAATATTTGATGCTACCATCTAATGGTGTGAATAGTTATGTAACAAAAAGAACGCAATTAATTAGTAGTGTGTTTTTACAGGTCTGATGATGAGTGGCAATGAAATAAGTCAAGTTCTGCTGTCACTATTTCTGTCGTACTTCGGAGGTCACCGTAACAGGCCTGTTTGGATCGCTTGGGGTGTTGCTTTTTCCGCGGCGTCGTGTTTCATCTTAGCATTACCTCACTTTATGTACGGACCCGGTGCAACAGCCCTTTCACTGACCAAAGAATATCTAAACTCAGTCACAATCAACTCCACAACTTCTGTACATAGTAAGTTCTATAATATTTATAATCATTTTAAATTTACCTTCACGTCCATGTTAGTACTGTTTATCAAAATAATGATAACAAAATCTGTGAAGTAGAAAAGCAGATTGACAACTAAATACTATGTAAAAATAATAAACCTCATTGTCTTAATTAATCATTTTACTTTCTCACTATACTATAGAATAGGGAAAGTATAGTATTCACACAAAAAATTGATGTTGAGATTTTTGTGGAAACATACGTTTTGGGATCCTCTGAGTCAAACAAAAAAGGTTTTTACAAAATTTCTGTCTGTAAGTCTGTCTGTATATTTACAAAGCTTGAGAGAAAACTATTCGATCGATTTTGAACAAATTTGCACCAAAAATGTCAATTAGGTCTGTATAGATACATGGAAAAAGGTTTTGAAAAACAACCCCCTTTTTAGCCAAAAAAACTCCCAGAAAATCAGTTATTTTTTTATAAAAAAAAAACTGCTCTAACGATTTTGATAAAATTTGGCTTATTTGTAGCCCTTAATGTAGGCTACCCTACCATATGCAAAAAACCACATCTTTCTAAACATTCTCGTTTAGCTAATAATAATAATAATAACTGATTTTCGGTGATTTTTTGGCCAAAAATGGGGTTGTTTTTCAAAACCTTTTTTTCTGCATCTATACAGGCCTAGTTGACATGTTTGGTGCAAATTTATTCAAAATCTATCGAATAGTTTTCTCTCTAGCTTTGTAAATATACAGACAGACATACAGACAGAAATTTTGTAAAAACCATTTTTTTTGACTCAGGAGGTCCCAAAACGTATATTTCCACAAAAATCTCAACATAATTTTTTTTTGCGATGGTCAGATTTGTTCGAAATCTATTGAATAGTTTGCTTTCTATCTAATTATAATAATATTTATTAGTTACTCTCCTACTTTAATGTATCCCCCCCTCCTACCCCTCCTACAATTATGAAGTCACAGTGAATACAGTGAATATGTTTAATAACTTAATTATGTTTGTGAGAAAGTATGTGCTAGTTTCTTGTACTGTTTAATTAACAATGTATCAATACTCTGATTCTATTTAAACAGATTAAATGAATATTAAATTTGTTTCACAAAGCAATAATTACCTTATCCCCTTAGAATGCGTGTAAGGTTGTATGAGAAGTTAATTTAAGGGTCTGCTGTAGTGGCAGCCAGTTTCTGGTACCATTCATTTCATTTTATAATGGAGAAAAATATGTATAGAACCTCTAAATAGTTGGTAAATTTGTTTGTCTAATATAAAAGAAATAGCCTATCTACAATATTATTTCTAAGTACATTCTACATCTCTTCCTCAATGATAACAAATGACAATATTCAATTTTTGTAGGATTATAAAACTATAGTTTGAGCTGCTATTGACCTAGACCTATATAGTCTTACTGTTGTGAATTGATATTACTTAACCTAAGCCATAACTAATATATCTGCTAAACTACTTACTGGTACTTAATATGTCATACATTAAATACAACTATTTGGATTGGCTGCATGTACAGTTTCGTTCAAAGATGTACAGAACAAAAAGATATGACTAACAGAACAATTTTACACCAGTACTGGTAATATCATTCAACTATGTTTTTTAAAACTATACACAACTATGTGAAAGATATTTTGTGAAGAAGGTGGGAAGTGGGAGTTACCTTTTTTTTCCTTTATGTCTTTACTTTATTCCAATTACCCCATGTCCACACATTGGTGGAAACGTTGGCTCGTGTTTATGGAACAGCACTCACAAATTGGAGTAACAACCGTCAACTACATTGGAGTCGTATTAAAAAAAACCAATGTTAGGGCCAACATCCCAACCAGTCTGTCGAAGGTGCTGGTGCCTTTGCGTTATTGAGTATCAATATTTTAAAATTGCAAAAAAAAGGCTTGAGCGTTGAAGAAGATAGTGGGTTTGAATTTGAGACTATTAAAAACCAAAATACAACAATATGCTTTCAAGATTTTGGCTGTGATCTAACAATCCCTTGACGGTCTATATTAAAAGTGGCGCATGCGCCGTGATCACATCAGCCCTCAATATCGTATTTAACGATGAAAATTTTGATATGAAATTCAAGTTTAATATCATTAATTATAATTTGTTACCACTGTTAAAAATATAAAATCCTAAATGAATTATTAGTAAACTAGGGGAGACCCCTGCGTGCTCCGCACGCCAACCCCCAATGGAACCTTCCAAAAACATAAGTTATGTTTTATTTATAATAAAGGTGTAGGATTAATAATAAACTCAAAACTAAGATGGTAAATAATGTTAAATGTTCAAATCAAATTGTTTCGTATACTTTATAACATCAGTTATAATAATGGTTAAAAGAACCAGCAAGGCTCAGGTCTACACTTTAAAACCCTAACCTAAAAGCTAGAAATACAAAAATAATTGCTTCAGATTTTTAAATCAGCTGTTAATGGAAATATTGGAGCAACCAGCTATATTACGGTATCTGTTATTTTATTCACTTGGTTGCTATGGTAATAAATGTAAATACATGTGTTGGTTTATCATTCTAGGCCTAACCTAAGAATTTTTTCCGACTAATTTACAAAAAAAAAAGAAGGTTTTTATTGAAATTAATTATAGTCTATGTTACTCAGAGATAGTGTAGCTTTGTATTAGTAAAACTATTTTTTCAATAGGTTCTGTAGTGCCAGAGATTACCCCCTACATACAAACAAACAAACAAAAAAAACTTTACCTCTTTATAATATTAGTATAGATCAAATGTAAACTGCAGAACAGCTGTTTTATGTTTTTAATTTATTTATTTAATACCAAATGTTTTAATGTAAACAAAGCAGATGTTTTTAAATTCTCATGTATTTCTTATGGGGATTTTTCGTTTTTCGGGGACCCCAAAAACCCCTTAGTTTTTAATTTTAGAAAAAACTTATATTTTTCCCTCGTTCCTTGAATCGATACCTTTAATTTGATACCTCTCCCATCATCCTCCGATTTACCAAATTCCCACAATTTTGAATCTAAAATTTCGCTTACAGAATTATATATAAGGATGATAAGTAATAATAAATGATAGTAGTCTCTGTCCACAGCGTCCCTAATATTGAAAATTGAAGTTAATATTATAGTATATAGTCCAATGTGTGGCCGGGGTATTGACTTTAACCTTACCTCTTTGATAATTCATAAAAAAACTGACAAAGGATGGAAAAGCTCCAACATTGAAGTTCCAATTTATTTCAATCCCAATGTATCGATCCACACAACAAAACTGTTTGTGCCAACGTTAGCGCCAATGTGTGGATCCGACCTTAGACTAACAAATAAAAAAAATGGACATTGGAATATCTATTGGAAATAACTTTACTAATACAAATATCTGGATTTGAACTGTTGAAGCCTCTAGCATTTATGACATGAACAAAACTTAATGATATAGTCTTAAACTGTGGCTGAAAATGTCCCCATATTTATGACACTTCTTCCAACCTCACTGAACCTCACGTAAACGGATCACAGTAGAATAGAATTACTACACATGATAAAAAAATCTTCACGAATCCTATATAAAAATGTAATTAGAAAAAATTAGTGAAACTAAATAACTTAATATAAAGTAAAATCATCATTCATAGTTTTTGTAGACTTAGTGCCTTTTCCGAGCAGTTACTTTAAAAAACTTGTGGATGGATCGTTGCTCATATTAATTTTTTTTTGTGTATTTCATAGTGAACACTTTTCTTCATCTAAATTTCTTTTCCAATAGCTTTAGAACAAATTTTATTACAAATATGAAAATAATTGATTCTGAGTTTTATAGAAGATTTATAAATTAACTAGCAGCTACCCGTGGCTTCGCACACGGTCCAAAGCTTCGCCGCAAAGTAATAAATGTTTATTGTTTTAGGGGTTGTTATTACATTTTCTCCCCTTAGCAGCACGGTATAAAATGAAACTATGATTTGCATGGTATATATGTATTGTAAGAAATGAAGGTACCAATTTCCAGCTCTAGCTTAATGGGAAGTATATTAATTAATTTCTATTGTTTTAGGGGTTGTTACATTTTCACCCCCTTAGCATTACACTAAAAAATACAAATATGGTTTACTTTTTATATATATCTTGTAAGAAATAAATGTAAAAATTTCCAGCTCTCTAGTCTTAATGGAAGTATAATAATAAATATTTATTGTTTTAGGGATTGTTTCAACCCTTAAATCTAAATGAATTCTAGCCTTTGACTCATTCTAGGTCATGATCTATATGTGTGCCAAATTTCATTCAAATCCATCCAGTAGTTTTTACGTGATTGAGTAACACACACACTGACACCATTAGACTATTAAATAATAGTATAGATTATACAATATACCAAGTGTCCCACAAAGAGGTCCCTATTTTTGAATTGATATGACAGACGTATATGACATGACTAACACATATGTAAAAGAAATACCCCTGGGTATCAGTTAATTCTGACTGATTCAAACAAAATGGCGGAAAAACAAAAAAACAACAAAATCAGCAATCATATTTTAATGGTAAACCTACTTTTATTTAGAATAGGAACAGCTACAGCTGTTTAGACTATTTTAAATCTATCAGCTGACTGCGTGTATCCACAACAATGAACATATTTGGTAATAAATATTGGCATTTGTTATTAAGTTGCATTGTAAAGTGTCTTATGTACCATGCCGTTTTCAACTGAGCAAAAAGTGAAATGTTGTTCCTGGGCTATTGCCTTTGAAAATGATTATGAACCAATAAGGTGTTTTAGGGAAAGGTACCCAGGTATAGTTCCACCGTCAAGGAAATCTATTTGTAAGTGGAAGACTATCCTACTAGAAACGGAGTCAATACAAAAAAAAATACCATAGATCCTCCAACATAGAAAATGAAGAAATCGTATGTGCTGTTTTCATGGAATCTCCAAATACGCCTAATTCAGTAAGAAAGGTGGAATCTGCTACAGGGATACTGAAGTCATCTGTCCAAAGGTATGCCAAAAAGAACAAAATCAAACATTATAAAACTCATTTAGTTCACGGACTGATTGAAGATGATCCTGACAGACGATTGGAATTTTGTTCGAAAATAATTGAAAAGACTGACGTAGATAGCAAATGGCATGAAGGAATCGTGTTTTCAGAAGAAGCGACATTTTATCGAACAGGAACTGTAAACAGGCATAATTGTCATTACTATAACACAAAAAATCCACATATCTTACAAGAAGAGAAATTAAAATCAACAGGTATAACAGTTTGGGCTGCTGTTACCAAGGATGGTGTTTTGTCGTGAGACATATCCCGACAAACAATGACTGGAGAAAGGTATGCATCAGTTTTAAGCAATCACATAGTTCCTCATCTTTCTCAGCCTGAGATGAAAGACTTTTTTTTCCAACAGGATGGAGCTCCTCCGCATTATGCTAATGTGGCCAAAGCAGTTTTGGACCAAAATTTTCCTAACCGTTGGGTAGGTCGTGGCAGCAGCTTCATGGACTGGCCCCCAAGGTCTCCAGACTTGACTGTTTGTGACTTTTTTCTGTGGGGCTTTTTGAAGGAGAAGGTTTATTGTCTTAATATTGCGACAGACGATGAACTAATAAGGTTGATCGAAGAGGAACTGTTGTTGATACCTCGAGAGTTGTTCAGCAAAGCGTATGACTGTTTTCTATTTAGTTGTCATCAGTGCATTGCGATCGATGGACATCAGTTTGAATAAGGTTTATGGATCAAATAGATTAAATTTATTTATGAGTTACTTATATCTTTAATTCCCTAACGTTGTTTAGTGCTTAGTAACATCGTTAAAATTCAATAATTATGTTGTAACACTTAAGCAAATAAAACTATTTTAACGAAAAGGTACTATTTCTTTGATATCCCGCCATTTTGTCATAATGTGTCAGAATTAAATGATACTCAGGTGTATTTCTTTTACATATGTGTATGTTAGGACTGTTGAGTTTCAGGTTTGTAGAGTGTTCGGTGCATCTAATATATTAATTCAAAAATAGGGACCTCTTCGTGGGACACCCGGTACATTATAGAATATAGTGTACAATTTCTTTGTAAATATTTGTGTACATGAGAAACTCTACCAAAAGAATAATTCAGCTAACTGTCTTTATGAACTAATATCTTATTGTTGGGATGATTTGTTGCAAGAGGATGTGACATCATTGTGTTCGTTGGTCAACCGGACAAATTGCCCCGATCACGACACGGGAGGAGAGTTTTCCAATGTACCAGCGCTTTCTGTATTTTTGTCTCAGTTTGTTCTCGGCATTGGAACGACTCTATACTATGCTCTGGGACAGACTTACATTGATGACAACGCTAAGAAAACAAAAACACCTTTACTACTAGGTGAGTAGAATTATTATTATGTTTACCCTTGAACCAAACACTAAACTGAATACGTTCACACATTTACTTAATATAATGCCGTAAGAGTACGCTGCTTATACGCACTTTGCATTCCTTTGGTGCTTCTATAGAAGCACAGAGTAAAGCTATTAGACAGAGAAGTAAGTTTAACTAAATTACAAGTGAAAAAAACATGGACCAAGACCAGGATTTGAACCCAGGACCTTTACCATTCCGTCGTAACGCTATACCAACTAAGCCTCCCTGATCACACCAGATAATAATCGATGTTTTCTCAATTGTATGTAGAGCTTACTGCATTTTGGGGAAGTGTGTAAGCAGAAAAAATATTACAAAATAAAAATAATTCGACCATGCAGCTGAATCGCTGACGTGAGTTGAGCAAATTTACAAAATTAAGTTTATAGGCCTATGTTTTGGGGTTTCAACCAACAATTTAGGAAATAGGTCTATTCACGACGGTGCTGAATAGCTGAAAAATGGTTCGCACTCCATTCTGCATATTAGGAGTTTCAAATTCATTCATGTTAGTTAAACTACAAATATCTGATAGTAAAAAGCTAGCTTTAATCTTTTTTTTCTTATATATTTCAAGCGCATTGCTAACTGTACTAATATAGTTATTTCTGTACTGTTTTTGTGCGGTTTTGTAAGTACTATCTGTTGGTAACTAAACATATTTAGCTTTGTTTCTTAATTTAGCTTCTAAAATTTGTCTATAAGTTTCACGTCATATCCATTACTTAAAGCAACTTATTGAGTGCAAGTGTTAGCTTTAAAATAATAATTATTAGACATAGAAGTGTTAATAAGACTTTCAGTACTAACCTTACTTTTCTTATTAGAGAATTTCTATAGGAAAAATGAGCTATTGCAGTGGCCCTTATGGTAAGACCCAAGGTCGGGAGTAACACGTTTTGGGGGGTGTCATTAAAAATCATATACAGTATATATACATGTGTTCGCACTCAATCTAGCGGCCGCATTTTAAGTCTAATTTGGTTCAAATTTGGTACACATGTTGGTTGTCTACGTCACTCGGAGGAGTTCGTTAGCCAAAAAAATCCAACAGTTGGAAGCACGTTTTTTGACCGGAAGTAACTATTTTTTGATATTTTTCCTACAAGAATGAATTTGTTTTTAAGTTTTTTCTACAAATATAAATGTAGGATGTTATTCTGCGCATTTTTTATTTACGCGACCTTATAGCTCGCATGGTTCTCCCAAAATCGATCAAAACGTAAAATACCATAGAAGTACCCGGTTCAAAGCCACGTGGTGGATTCTACCGTGGGGTTGGCGTGCGAAGCACGCAATGCTTTGTGTATTGAAGATACTCAAAGTTGGGTTATAATGGAATGACTAGCTTTCTTAATCATTTGAAAAATAAATAGTCATGTAGTGTCCAATTTTCAGGCTAATGTTTAAAAATTCTTCTTATGAATGCCAAAAGTAGGAAATTAACTGCATTGCAAATGTTTGAAATTAATAGATTGTTTTGTAAAAATTACAGCCTTGTACTCAATGGCCGGATAGATTTCTAATGATTTAGCACACACTTTTTGTCCTGTGCCCACAGTTCTCCTACATCCTTCCACAAACTTTTACTGGATGTCTAGTTTCTTAGCCCTAGAAACTATTTAATCAATGCTTCATTGTCATAAATTTTAAAGCTCAAAACTCGCTTTTCATTAAATGTACTTTATTCTAATTTTACAGGTATGACATTGGCTCTACGGACGATTGGTCCGGCGTTTGGATTTGTTTTGGGATTTGCTTGTTTAAGTTTGTACATTAGTCCCACGTTGACACCTGTTATCAACAATAAAGATCCTCGTTGGCTTGGAGCGTGGTGGCTAGGTAAGCAAACTCAATTATTAATCAGAACCCAGTAATAAACTGGAAAAAAACAGAATTGTATTTTGTATATTTAAAAGAATATGTATACAGAAGAAAAGATTGGAATATAATTGGCTAAACGCTCCGTGTATGGCAATGAATTCATGCC
Organism: Philaenus spumarius; assembly: GCA_018207615.1. Taxonomy (NCBI): domain Eukaryota; kingdom Metazoa; phylum Arthropoda; class Insecta; order Hemiptera; family Aphrophoridae; genus Philaenus; species Philaenus spumarius. The sequence continues at coordinate 180,568 of JAGFPH010000921.1, read as the reverse complement.
CAACCAGGGCCTTTTTTAACCTCACTAGCGCCCTAGGCACTTCAAACAATTGCGCCCCTCATACCTGATTTATACGGGGGGGGGGTTGAGGGGGAGGGTCTGGGGAGGTATGGAATACTAATCAAATAATAGGGGGTCCAAAAAACCCAGCAGAGCATTTCTTTTTGAGTTCTTGATTTGCCAGTTTTAGTTCGGGAGGGAATTTCCCTTAACTCTCTTTCTTTCCGTTGGCTCTTATCATTACTATTCTTTTGATTTTGTTGGAGAGTCAGAGGTCTTACCATTATCCACCACCTATGGACCCGCCGTGTCCCGGACTGGCAACCGGCAGCCGTAAGAAGTTTCATGGCCTAAACATTCTTCTTCATAAATTATCAGTTACCTTACGGCATCATTTTCCGCCTTCTTTATTTTTTTTCGTATTCAAAATTTGGCGCCCCAAATCCTTTGCGCCCCTAGGCACGTGCCTAGTGTGCCTATTCGGAAAAGCGGCCCTGTGCCCAACCCTGCATCTTGAGACAAAACGGTTTCCACTTGACACTTTAGAGTCAAGTTGTCATAATCTGAAAACAAAAGCAGCCCCCAAGGAATATACATGGAAGATACTTCTCCACTCTATTGAGACATTCACAAACTGAGAATATATCTATATTTGTTCCAACGTATTAATTCAAGTATTATGTTTGCTGATGCACAATACAAATTATAGGCCTACTGGGAGGATTTATTTGTTTTCTAGGTTGGAAGGATTAAGGACTGTGATTTTTGAGTATTTGAAATGAGACACATTTTGTTTTTGATTTTTTTTTTCTTTACACCATTGTGGTACACTAGTTTTATTAGTTTTAAAGTATGCTAAGGACCATATTTTTAATTAGAGTTTTACTGTAGGCCTAAATCATTTTTTTTATTAATTTCTATTACTGGTACTATAAAAATAAACTAGGGAAAATTCCTCGTCCTTGCAATAAAATCCTTTATTTAGTAAAATTTCAAGATGGTAGAACGTTTTAAATGGATAAAGAAAATAATAGATACATTTGACAAGTTTATACCGTACTAAATTAACACATAATGAAGTGTCTTTAATTAAGCAATGGAAAAAATGTTATCTAACTACGCAGTAGGCTATATTGAATTTTAACTTCACAACCATTTAAAAATATTCCAAGTTGGTATGTTCAAGTTTTCATTTGCAGACTTAAGAAGTAAGCATCTTGTATTGTGAATAATTTTATAAGTAATAAAAACACAATTTTTCCTACTTTAAAACTTTTTTGTAAAGAATGAAATATGAAAAAATAGTGTTCACTATGTTGTCTCTAAAGAAGAAATTTAATACAAAACTGTTCCATTTAGTGACTGTTCCATGCTAGGTTTATAAAATAAAACATTTAACTTAAATATACTTAAGTTAATTATATATATACTTAAATATATTACATTTCTAGGATGGTTGCTGCTGGGAAGCATTATGTTGATGTTTTCTGTATTCATTGCAATGTTTCCCAAGAAGTTGCCCTCGCCAAAGAGCAAAGTAGACAATGAAGTGAGCGCAAATAACAAACAAGAAGTCATTGCTAATGGAAAAGATCCTGAAATAAAACTACCAACATCCGAGAACAATATTCACAGAAATGCCAAGTCTCTGGAAAAATTCCAACTCGTTGAGGAAAATGAAGTGGTACCAAGTATTAAAGGTAAGAACGTAATCCAAAATGGTGGAGCCAAGAAGTTCAGATTTTTATGTTTTTCTACGGATTGTATTCTACATACAATTAGATGTGTACTCATTTTAAGATACAGAAACATTGTACAATTTTATTAATCTACATTAATTATGATTTAGAAAAATATAACTCCCAAGAATTTGTTGTCATATTCTTATTCCCTTAAGGGAGGGGGGGGGGGGGGCAAGTCAAAATGTTTAAATAGTAACTCTTAATGTGTGATAGGTACCTCATTTTAAAGCCCCTCGTTGAGGCGAGAAAATTGGTGTAACGTAAACCCATCTCTGATATCCCAATACTAAATGGCGGAGCCAAGAAGAAGAAATTTAAATTTTTGGACTGGGGTATCAGAAAGGGGTTTCATTTACACCAATTTCTCGCCTCAATGAGGGCTTTAAAATGAGGTATCACGCGTTAAGAGTTACTATTTAAAATTTTTGACTTGGACCCCCCCCCC
>JAGFPH010000921.1:165479-176851 GCA_018207615.1 Philaenus spumarius | reverse complement strand
TTAAAATATTTGGCCTTTAAGGGTTGAAACAACCCCTAAAACCATAACTATTGTTTGTTATATTATATATCTCAAAAACCATAATGAATAGGAACTTGAAATTTGGTACACATATTGTTCATAGGCGCTAGTATATAGTATATACAATAAATTCTGAAGGATTGAAGTTCTGTAACGAAGCTTTAAGATAAGTTTTATTTGAAGAAAAAAAGGATATAATGAAAATTATTATTATGAACAAAGATTATTTATTTGTAGAATGGTTACAGGCTTGAGTCAGACAATAGTGCAATATAAACATTATTTTCGTTAGATCATCCCACACTGACCATGAGCCAGCACCCCAGCGCAGCGCCTTCAACTCATGAACCATGCGGCGCCGTCAGACTCAAACATCACTGTCAGAAAATCATGATTGGGTATGGTAGGGATCATTTTATTTCCAAAAGAACGATTATTTTTTCGTGATCACATCACTAATTTAATCGTAAATTAATGCAATTTTTAATTGAATATCGACTACATATTCAACGATCGATTAGTTTGAAATAAAATCCAGATTACTAAAAGACCTTCTGGAGGGGACAGATCCTGTCCGTTACCCCCTCTTCATCGATGCGTCACTGTGTGTGACAGCATTCGTTTAGGTTATTATTCTGAATGCTACGTTTTCCGAGTTTATAATTTTTAAAATTATTGATCAACGCGCTGATTGTGAGATATGGACAGTGAGAACAATTTTTAATAAGAAGAAAAATCCTATCTGACGACACGCATCTCCAAAAAGATACGGCCTAATGTAATAAGTGACCATGTATAGTGTGAAAATGAGTCAGGCTGATGAAGAATAAGGGGAAACCATACAGCCTTCTGTAATCATAAACGATTTAATGCACTCAGATAATGACAAAAGAAAATTTTATCTTTTCCATGCAGATTTTAGATTATAAAAAAAGATTTGAGATCATTTTTATGCGAAATTGTGTATCGGAACTTAAATTTAAATAAACGTTGTGAAAAACCCAAAAACAGAGATTTTCCAGAGTGTTAACTTGATAAGGTTTTATGATGAGAAAAGTTGTCCTTTATTGGATCACATTACTGGTGTCTCACATCAGTCCTTCAACAAAGCAGCTGGGACAAAAATGATAAGCAAAGTCTAAGCAAAACCATAACTTTCAATGCCAGTATCACAGCAACAGTATTTTCGGACATTTGTGGTGCTTTTGCTAGAAGACTTTATGTAATTGTTGCTGTTCTTAATGTTTGTCTCTGAATAATTCCAGATTAAATGGCTTAGGGTGCTGTTTGCTAGAGTTTTGCTGTCCCGTAACAATACAAGACGAAACAATGCTGCACAAACCTGTAACCTCGTCCAATCTTTCAAATAGGATAAATTCAATTCAATTACCTACAATGTACTGTAAACTTTGTGTTAAGAGGAACCTCTTCCAGCACCAAAAGCAGTTTTCATGGCCAACATTTCAGTGACATAACAGATAAATTAAAAATTTCAAAACCCCCCGATCGGCTGAACAGATTTTCTTGAATCATAGCTAAGAACACTTTCGATCAAGAGACAATTAAAAAAATAAATCAAAATCGGTTCATCTGCTTGGGAGCTACGATGCCACAGACAGATACACACGTTAAACTTATAACACCCCCCGTTTGCGTGAAGTGAAGAGAAGTGAAAACCACCAAGAATGCATGACTATCCTCATAGGTGGATGAATAAAAAAAACTAACAAAAATTTGTTGTACAATACTATGTTTTATCAAATACGAATGCTATATAGAAAAGTAAAAATGTTGGTAGAATCTGACAATATTTAGTAAGTTAGGTTTTATGTAATAAATTTAAAAAATTTTAAACCCCCGAACAGATGAATGGATTTTCTTGAATCAAAGCAAAGAACACTCTTGATCAAGCCACCTTTCAAAAAAAAAAAACTAAATCAAAATCTTTTCTGTTGTTTGGAAGCTACAATGCTACAGACAGATACACATGTTAAACTTATATCACCCATCTTTTTGCTTCGGGGCTTAAAAATGGACATTGCTTAAAAGACAACCTTTGTATTTATAAAGTCTGTTAGTGTTCCACATTGATGCTAACGAATTAATTGACAAGGTACTACAATATCTGTTTTTGTTTTGTTTCCAATTATAAAAATCATTTGATGACTATGCGGTTTCGGAACCTATGGTCCCATTTTCAGATCACAGAAAATTAAATCACTTTCAGGTCATCAAATACATTAAAAATTTATCAACACAAAACAATAAATGACAAAAACCCATTACGAAAGACATTAAAAACCACTTTAAAATCATTTGTCTGAGTTAGGCTTAGTGGCGCTGACCAATCACAGTGAAACTTTTATTCAGACTCCCGTTGCATGGTTTGGGGTTTCCGCTTCCATTACGCTCTAGTCCTTTCCACTGGTGGGTTGTAAAGCATTATTATCTTGCATTTTGATTAAATATCGAACACAATATTTGCAAGGAAGGAAACCTTGTTGTTTAACAAATGTTAAATTTTGGTTTTTTGCCTCTTTGTTAATGGCAAACTTCTCCCATGTTGGAGTATGTCCATGTTTAGAGAAACATCTGTATAACCATGGTCGTTATTTATTAAGTATTCCATGAAATTCTAAAATGCAGTACGCTGACTTCTTTTTGTTAACTGATACTTAACATTTTTCTGACAGGATGTCCTGTTTGATCTATGTAATAACTCGGGCAATCATTATGGGGTATTTTGTATATTCCCAGTTTTTATGTTGAGTCTAATTTTTTATGAGTAGGTCTATCAGTAAAAACTCACGTTTGTTGGTCGTTTGGAACGTGGTAAAAACATTATTTTTTTACATCTTGTTGTTTGAGGTGTTGACTTTAAAATGGTCATTTTAAACTTAAAAATAAACTTTACATTACAAATAAACAATTACTTATACGTGTCCTTATTATTTTACAGGTCCTGTCGCTATCCTGGCAATGACCACAGGATTTCTGATTTCGGGTATTGTAATATCAAAGTTTAAACCCCCTCCCAAGTGGCTGTTGAGCTGGAATGTATTTGTGGGTTTTTCTTTTGTCATAGGAGAGATTTTATTTATTTTCCTGAGTTGTGAAGATAGTGAACTGGTGGGATACAATAAAGGAAATAATCAGTAAGTCCGTTTATTTTTAAAAGTTAATCTATGGATACGCTTTTTTTAATCAATTGAAAACTAATTTATAAAAACAATAAATCATAATGTAAAGATTTTTTTAATCTGCTAGTAAATATCTAAAAGTAGATGCAATATTATTGTTTAACATGAATGCAAACTGGAATAATAAGTGATTTTGAATGTAAATTCACATTCTAAAGATGTTATAACAAGTATATTGCACTTTATAAACATTTTTCACGATACAACAGCAAAAAATATGATTATTACAAATTGAAAAGTTTATTTACTACAAACAAACAAAACAATTATGTTTTTACAAAATCAAAATGTTACTTCATTGAATAACAAATAGGATTAGGCCTATATTTAACAAGAATTTAAATAATGTAAAAATATTCAAACGAACAATAAAAGACCTAGTTTGTATTTAAGTGGATGTTAATTGTGCAGTTTGTATTATTTGTAATGTTAATTGCTTTGTTATTAATTTTGTTTAGGACTTGAACTGTTTCTTGGTTTTGTGAGATAGTGTTCTTCATCATAAAGTTTCCAAATTCAGATTCATCTTCACTTTCTTCAAAAATTTCATCTATTGTAAATTACTTGTCGTGGCTATTTTGATCAAGAAATGTTGTTCTTTCTGAGCTCGTAGATGGAGAAGGCTGTTTTATGCATTGTTCATTTAACCACTTATAAAATTTGTTGTATGATTATTCATATTCACACTTAGATTTCACCGGTAATAAGTCTTGTCTTATTTCAGTAACTTTCTTCTTAAAAGCCTCTGGTAATTCTTCCATTTGTACATCAACTAAACACGAAGTAAAGCTAACACAACAACACAATGTTTTAAACAGATGGGCATTATTTCAATATTGTATTGTTGTAATCAGCTGATTTATCCTCACTAATGAGAATATAATTTATTCTCACTAGTGTGGATATGACGAACTTTACCTGGCAATATACGCAATAGAAAATCATACATTTTATGGTTGACTGAAAGAGCATCCATTTTTTAACTTGGGTGAATATTTGAATTGTAAATCAATATTGAGTAAACCTACATCATCTGTCTTGTTAGTATTAAAATTAAATAACTAAATTAAGCCTGTATGTGATGAAGTATGTTGTAATGTATGTACATCAATCAATGTTCTGTTCGTTTGGTTGGTTGATCTGGACAAGCTATTAACACGAAAGAAACTTTTGAGAACCTAGTATGAACATTAGTAAAACAGTGAGATAAGATTTGGAATTCATTAGGAGAAATTTCTCATTTTAATTTATTGTTAACATATTTTATTACTGTATTTTTATTATTCCTATTGCATTACAAAATGTATCAAATTTAGAGACAGCATTTGGTATTTATGTGATTTGTTTAGTATCGCTTAAACTTAAATGTATAAATACGTTTTTGTTTTAGTTTTGATTTAACAAACCAATGCAACAGAAACTGTCACTGTGGGAATGTGAAGTACAATCCTGTTTGTTGGCAGGAAGCTCAGCTGACCTTCTATACAGCTTGTCATGCTGGCTGCTACCAATCTGATTTGAAAGACAAGGTTGTGGTAAGTGGCTCAAATATTTACGGTTCAAGAGAATTACATGTGAATTTCAACTACCTATCAAGTGAGATGAACTGTTGCACACATAACTAAATAGAGGCATTCTCTTATCAAGTTATTTTCATTTATTTGTTTTTAAGGAATCTTGAAATTACTAAAATATCAGTGTTAAAAAAATAAAATATATTTTATGGACATGACATCTGTTTAGTATTTGCAAATATTTACAAACAGTAAATAAAGAATGCATACATTACCATTATAGAAAAACAACTAATATCTTTCGTAGATCACCTTTTGATAGGTTGATTTTTTAAAGGTAGAAGGCTTGATAAAAAAATACTGTGAATAATTTTATTAAAACAAAGTATTTTATGGTTCTCAATTCATTATTTAATGATTTTGAATTGTTTTCTTCTCTTTCTGAAATAAAAGAAGAAAACTATTAATTATGAATTATTTTTCTAGATTTCTCACTTAAAAGTGGGAATTAATTATTCCATTAATATTAAATAATATTTATCACTGCCAAATTAATAATTATATACAATTCTCTAATTAATTAATTAATATATTAAGTTTCACCTATAATTTGAATTAATCTCCTTCAAATGACTTTCCTTGGCTAGCGATGCACTGTCCCAATGTTGAACCCATGACTGGAAGGATTCTTTCCGAAGGGCTGCTGCTGGTCATGGCCATTTCAATGTCGGGAATGGCAAAACATAATCCTTTCAGCACGTTTTTTATTTTTTGGGATGAGCCAGAAGCCACAAGGTGCTAAATCTGTCGAGTAAGGCGGATGTACGCAACACTTTTTCCGGCCAAAACTCACGAATCTTAAACGATTTGTGGTACGGTGTGTTGTCGTGATGAAAAGGGAAGCCATCGGTACATTTTTCTTGTTCTTCGCACATCATTTCCCAAACGTCCGTTCCAATACCCCTTGTACAATTCAGAGTTTACTGCTCCCCTTCGAACAAACTCTGATTGCAATATGACTCTCTATCAAAAAAAAAACAATGAGCACCAACTTGATGTTCGACTTTGACTGACGCGCATGTTTAGAGCGAGGGGCGTTATTGGTTTTCCATTGAGAACACTGAACTTTAGTCTCAGGGTCTTAGTAATACCCAACTTTTATCTCCAGTTACAATTTTTGACCATAAAGTCAGGATCTGCATAAAGACGATTCTTCAATAATTATTATTATTGAAGATTCCGTGCAAACTGAGGCACAATTTTCCTTCTGTTCATCAGTCAAAAGTCTGCACTCACTCATCTCATTTGCAAATTATAGGTTAAAATGCTCTGCATGGACCCGTAATTAAGTACTTTGGTAAGCTCTTGAATATACATTTGCCTGTTACAACAAACAAGATTAATAACTTTTTGCACATTTCATCTGTTTTTGAGGTCAAAGGACGTCCCGACCGTTCCTCGTCTTCATACGCCTCATTTCCGCTTTTAAATCGCTCCTACCAATTGTAAACAATCTTCAGAGTTACCACATATTATACTGTACACTGATTTTAACATTTCATGAGCTTCTTTGCTGCTTTTTTGCAACTTTTTACAAAACTTATTGCATTATCCAAAATACATGATGCACGATCTCACTCTAGCGGCTCTGGAGTCTGACTGAGAAGTCAGAACGTGTTCAAACTTGACACTGCCTGCATCATCAGATGTTAAATAGTTTGCTTTTTTGAAATCTGGAAAAGAGAATTTCTATTAACTTAATAGCAATTACATGTCTACACTTTCATGAAATTTGTATTTATTTTATTATTTATTATAATTGTTAGAACTGTTCTACTTACTCATTTTTCCATTGCTGGCTTATGCTTTTATAGTTTACTTGAAATGACTTAAAAATGTATCGTATCACATTTTTATTTTACATAAGCAGTAAAATCTAGCAGGTGGAGTCCACATTTCTAGATCAGGTCTATGATAACTAGCTAAAATTATTTAAAATAGTGACATTACTATGTGTTAAAACCTTAATACTGTAGAACCCCTCTTAACTGGTCTGGTATGGACCGAGACCCTGGCCAGTTGATCCGAGATTCCCGTAAAAAACAGATTTTTGTTCAAAAATAACCTACATAAATAAACAAGCAAATAAGACGTTATTGCAACCCGTCTTTGAAAACTGAATTTACATTGTACTGTATCAAAAAATCACTTACTTTTTCTGTTCTTCAACATTCAAAGAGTTTTTTAAAGCCAAATCTCTCCATTTTCGTACGTTAATCACGTCTAATGCCGTTGAATCTTTTTGCTGCTCAACATATTACTCAATATGTTACAAATATTACATATTTTGCTCCCACGAAATTCAGTAAAGGTTCCGACAAAGCAACAGACGAAGAAAAAGAAACAAAGGATTTGTCTATTGATCTAAGAAAAAATACAGTTGCCGCGTAAGCAAGAGGGGAATCAAACTCATGCTCCCCCACCCCTGTTCTGTCTGCCACAACACATTTCACACGTAAAGTTTTATAACATTGTTTATTTTCCAGGAAATGTCCGTCAAACTATCAATGTTTGAGACTTTGGCCAGTTACAGTAATATAATCTGTAAGAGAAAAAAACTGTTGTTCCATGGCATAGGCCGGATGGCCAGTTGATTTGAGGCCGGTTAATAGGAGTTCTACTGTACTCTTATATGCTTTAAACGATCGCAACAGTTACATAAATACTCTTAATGACAAGGCTGTCAGAAAATACTAATCAAGTATTTGCGGGATTGCAAATGTCACATATGATCTATTTCTTCAATGATAAAGCAACAAGATTACAAGCAAACTAACAGAACTATTTTGAAATTAAAGGTTTTTGAAACACGATTTATTTGTTTAAATCCATTGTATTTGTATTCAAGTCACAAATTTGAACAAAAAGAGTAATTTGTCCGTCTGTGCGACTTTCATAACTTTAAGTACCTAATTTAATTACTTATTCTTGATGCTTTTCGGAACTTTATTCCATCATTATTCATTAATTTATTTGTATTTGCTTCCACATGCCTAATATTGTATACTCTCTGAATTAATGCAACAATATCATCTTGTTTTATGCTTATTTTAACTCACTCTAATATGTTAATGATTGCTTTCCAGAGCTACTCAAACTGTACCTGCTTACCAAACATCGTCACTCCTCCAGTCAACACTTTCACCGGAAACAATTTCATTCTAAAGCCAGGAAATTGCAAGAGTGATTGTTATAGAACATTTGCCATATTTTTAGTTATTACAAGTGTTATGCATTTCCTGGGAAGTACGGGAAAGATTGGAAATGTTCTTGTAAATTACAGGTATGAATTGGAAAGTGTTAACAATATTTGGCTTGTGTAAATCTAAAGTAGAGCGTCGAAAATCCGAACTAATTGGGACCAAGGGGGTTCGGATTATCAGTTTGTTCAGATTTTTTAAAATAACCAAGAAAATTCCATTTAGGCTAAAATATATGCCCTTTAATTGATTAAAGTGGTTGAACAGTACAAGCAGTAATGTAATTACAATACAGTATGTAAGACTACTTACATATTATGATTTAAAAGAACCTGCACGTACACAGTAGGGTCTAGGTGTAGGACCAATATGATAACACTTGTAAATCTCAATTACAGTACAGTACATAATTAAAAGTTGACTTGTACATTATAGTTAACACAAAACAAATATATAAAAAATACAGTACACTACTGTATGTACGACACACTGTTATAATAATGATTACACAAAGAGAAATGACTGAACTTTCTGTATGTTTACTGCTAGCGCTAAAGCAGCTTCTTAGCGTGACAGTGAAAATACTGACAGCTAGTCTGTTGTGAGGGCGTGTGATAGTAGGTATTAAGAAGTGTTTAAAAAGAGATAATAATGTCAAACTGCGATTAAGATTTTTGTTAAATTTTTAACGACGAATTTTTGCAGGGCCTTGGAACGCATTCGGATTTTTGACGTTTCGGATTATTGACGTTCGGATTATCGACGCTCTACTGTATTTACAGGTTTCTAACCTCGGGAAGATTAGATATTGTGTTCTATATGTAAGTCTTTTGTGTACGTACAAATGTAAAATTATTTTTTAAATTTTTGGACTTCTAGTCTCCAGGATTGTATAATAATATTAAACATTTTTTATTACCTTATATGGTCCGTCACAATCTTGTTTGTTTGTTTTTTCCAGTTACTGGTTTCGACATATCTATGATGTCATCGTCAGATCTTCAAACACAGTCATAATAAATAAATACACGTAACACACACTATAAAAACACTTAAACAAAAACACTATACTGTACAAGTTTTTAACATTTACACGGAAACGGTGATCCCCTTGCATTGTTCACTGTGGAAGTTACTTTAATAATTTAAATATTTTACATAAATGTAAAAAAAAGCAACCTCCTTAATACACTCGAGCAGTTAGAAATATATAAGGCCACAAAATCACAACGAGACCTTCTTTTAAATGATAAAATACACCATAGTTCAAATGCCATAATCAACACAATCATATCAATGCAAACATCAGTGGATCATGTTGACTTAATGAACACAAACATTATGAATGGAGACCTCCTTCTTTAGCAGTGTACACATAACTTCCACAGTGAACCATGCAAGGTAATCACCGTTTCCGTGTAAATGTTAAAAACTTGTATAGTGTTTTTGTTTAAGTGTTTTTATAGTGTGTGTTACGAGTATTTATTTATTATGACTGTGTTTCAAGATCTGACGATGACATCATAGATATGTCGAAACCGGTAATTTGAAAAAAAAACAGACAAACAAGGATTGTGACAGACCATAAAAGGTAAAAAACAAATTTTAATAGTAAAATTTATTGTCAGAAGAAATAAATCGTTATTATTTGTATTTATATACTTGAGATTTGATATCTGTTTAACTTTGCATTGGTCTAGTGTTGGAATCATTACACAATATAGTATTCCAAGGTTTACTATATAAAATTAATCACTAAGTTTTGTGAAACTTACTATACTACATAATACTTTCTCTACTACATAGTTTTGTATTGAATACTACTTCTTATTGTATAAAAATTCATGTTTATTTGTTTCGATTACTTGAGTCAAGGTAATAAAGTGGTATACTACCCTTAAAATTAAATAATAATTCAAATGTGGGATAGCTGCTCATATAAAATAAATTGTATTAAAATTTAACACCCATATGTGTAATATGCGCACTACCGCATACTCTGATCATTAGAATCTTATTTTAACAGCAAGTCACTTCAAAATGAATTTGTCAATACACTTACTAAATTGTCATCATTAATTTAATCTAATCATATATGTATATACTAAAATCACGCAATAGCAAAGCATTGCTATTTCCATTAGTAATATAAAAAATCAATTTTAGGACCGGTATTGGTTTTTTTGTTGTTGTTTACAGTACAGTAGAAATATAATTAACTAACAATATAATCAAAAGTAACAATATATTATTGCTATGAACACCTCCAGTCCATATTAGTTTAAGAAATAGTTATTTAAAGTAATTTTATTTGAAAATAACCTATTACTATTGTATTTTATAAATTATATGTTAAATTTTACTGTAGATAGCCTAATTTCAATATATCGATAAAAGCTGTTTTTGAAATTTTGAATAGCCTTTTGTTGTAAACAGTTCATTTAAACAATATTAATTGTGTTTCATATATACTACGGTATCTTCTGTAATTTGTCCTTTGCAAAAGCACAAAAGACTGTGAACGTCCTCTCAGATATTTTAATTTCAAAACAATATTCAACCACCTTTTGATAGAGTGACTATATATTATCTCCTACGTCTCTTAGGCAGCAATAATATAATATGCTAGTAAATTTCCCTAACTAGGTCATTTGTTTCTGAATTAAACTGATCAAACACACTCTTCTATCATACTGTATTATAAACTGAGGTTTTTAATCCACGAGTTATATGTTCGTAAAGTGACTCTTTATTGTAGTCATTCACTACTTGCTCAAAAAGTCAGCTGATTCAATAACCAGCTGACTTATTTATTGTACTAGGACCTAAATGGTATATTTCATAACTAGTACCTAAATTATTTTATTGTATTAGGACCAAAAGGTATTGTATGTAAACAATGCATTGAGGTACTCTAAAAAGTTACAACAACTCAAAAAGTTCAACTGCTTCCCAACTGATGGCAGCACTGTCGCTTATGTTGAATCGCATTTAATACCTGTGGAAAAACTAATAATGTAAATTAATTAATTAAGTGGTTGTATGATTCTACAGCAGTATGATAAAAAGAATCATTCATAAGTGCTTGTTGGTGCTTGATAGCTTTTTTATGTGCTCGGCATTCCCTCGCGTATAAAATCATGATCTCGCACCATAAACTTCACCTTTACGTACCTACTAGTGATGAAATGTTTTACCATACCGACAAATTAGAACCTATAAACTTTTCTTAATATGTGTTCCTTGAAGATATTATCTTAATTACCCTATGTATTGTTAGTATTTAACAACTGTGGCTTTTTCTCTTTCAGAGCTGTTGATGCAATAGATAAATCATTTGCCCAAGGACTATCTCTCCTAATGATTAGTTTATTTGC
>JAGFPH010000921.1:125259-165079 GCA_018207615.1 Philaenus spumarius | reverse complement strand
TTTTTGATGGCTTCAGAATTTGTCCAATGTTGTTGGAAGTTCTATATGCGACACTGTATCCTTGTTTACGGAATATGTTATTTATTGAGTGTTCCAAAGTTTTATTGTATTCTAAGGTTACATATTTTTCTTTAGGTTGGTCTGGAATGTTCAATTTTCGCTGCATTCATTTTTTGGTCTGTTTGTTGATAAGTTTGTCTATTGTGCGTTCTTCGTAACCATTGGATACAGCTATAAATTTAATTGTTTTAATTTCTTGGTTATAGTCCGTTTGAAAATGACTGATAAATAGTTGAAACGGCCGTCATGATATAAGATTGACGAAAAACTAAAGGATTGTACGACAGCTTCCAAGAAAAGGTAATTATCGTTTAAAAACAATCCAGTTTAGGCTACCACATACAAAATATGGATTACTTTAAAAGTCGTCATCTGATGAAGAACTAGTGACGGTTTATCATATGCTACTGGAACATTCCCGCATTCCGGACACTTTTTCGACTGTCGCAAAACGCCGCGTTTGTACAAGATATTTTGCAATGTAAGTTCATTTTCTGTGAAGATTATAAACTGCGTCAACTTTAGACTACAGTTATAGCACAAAAAAGGATTGTAACTACTGCAAGACGCCATGGTAACTGATTACAACCATCCGAATATGACCTCCACTTTAACAAACCTAACTTATCTCTTGTTTACTGTTCCGGCTCTTCAAACATGTTTATTTGTCGATTTAAGTCCATTAGCAATAAGATTTATTGTTTACTAATAGGCTTACTTCCTTTGCTTGACACATACTAGGACCACACACTGTAAGTTAGAACTTCAGGCTATTTTTCCCCCATTTTTTTACGGACGTTTATTAACGTTAATTCATTGTTAGAATACATAAATTCGAAACATATCTCAATACGGAAAGATTTGCTTCTGACAAAGTAATAGTAAACAATTAGGCCTACCAATTATATTTACATCGAAACAAGCAGGTAAAAACATTGAAAAGAACTCGTAAAATATACTATGTTTGCATAATATAGTTACATGTTTTAAACTAAATCAAATTTGTTAACTATTACATTTGATTCTTAATAATTAGGATTACTACTAAGAAAACAACAACCTATAATTGCAGTATTACCTGAAACTGTACAAATATTATTTGAGCTTGTAAATTTGTTTCAGATTATACATGTGTCTCATGGGATGAAACTTGCGGACAAAAGGGCAACTGCTGGTTGTATGATAAAGAAGATTTTAGGTTTTATATAAATGTCACAGCAGCAGGTGAGTTTCACTATTTCTTAAAGGCTTGCCCTCACTATATTAGATTTGTTCTTCATGAAAATAGTACAGTCGACTCCCTCTAATCCGGATACCTCGGGACCGGACCCTCGTCCGGATAAAACAACTTTTGGACCAGCCGGTGTGTTTCTACACATGTAAAGTACAACCTATAATATTGTATCTACAATTAAAAATCAACTTTTAAGATGTTTTTAAAGCGTCATAAGCTGTACTTTTCCCTACATTAAACTCCCTACAAATACTTTGCACTGATTCACCCTTATCTAAACGTTGTACATTAAGTCTGTCTTGCATTTTTACTGTAGTATGCTTCTTTTTACTTTCTCCACCCTATACGTAGTATATAGAGAAAGTATTGTTTTCATCCAAATTTTCGAATTTGAATTTTTAGTGGAATTATCTGTTTTGGTGCTCCCTGAACCCCAAAAAATTGTTTAATGGAATTATCTGTGTTGGTGCTCCCTGAACCCAAAAATATTTTTAGTGGATTTATTTGTTTTGGTGCTTCCTGAACCCAAAAAAGTGGTTTTTGATGATGTCTGTCCGTGTGTCTGTTAGGATGTGTACAGAGCTGGAGACCATACCAACGGTCTGATTTTGATGAAATTTGGTATGTAGGTATAGTTCTGGAATATCTCCAGGCATTTTTTAATTTTTTTAAACTTTTGATTTTTAAGGGGTTTTACCCCCCAAAAATGGCCAAAAACCGAGAAAAATCCAAATTTCTCAAAAACAACTCTAACGATTTTGATAATATTTGGCTTATTTGTAGCCCTTAATGTACCCTACCATATGCAAAAAAAACGCATCTTTTTAAAAATTCTTGTTTAGGTAGTAATAATAACTGATTTTTGGGGGTTTTTTTTACCAAAAAGGTGGTTGTTTTTTAAAAATGTTCAAAACCTTTTTCCGTGCATCTATACAGGCCTAATTGACATGTTTGGTGCAAATTTGTTCGAAATATATCAAATAGTTTTAATAATATTATTATTATTATTATATTATAATAATATAATATGGATGTGAGTTACATAAATCTAACTTTTTGCAATTCTAAATAACCACTTCCTATGCTACTCTTGGGAAGGTATAAAACAAGAGTAGAATTTGTAAGTACGTACAGTTATAAACATCCTAGACAAATGCAATCATAAACCGAACTGAGGTTACTTATTTACATTTAGGCTGGAAACAGGAACGTTCGTTTCTATCGATTTCTGCCGTGAGAAACAAAGATAATTTCCAAGAAGACGTCCGGACCATCCGTCGTCCGAACCACACGAGTCCGAACTACAGTAGAGGGAGTCGACTGTAATGTTAAACGAAAACACATTTTCTGCGGTGATTGATTAGACTCATTGGAAAGAACATGACAATGGGGATGATTTCCTTTTTTCACTATTAACTTAATTGAAATAATGAAAAATTACAAAACTGAAATCTTAAATTTGTACAAAAACTAAGACAAATATTCTAATTTTCAAACTAGCTAATAAGAAACTAGCTGATATGTGAGTTTTTGTAAATAAACCTTAATAACCATTATGTTATGAAAAGTAACATGGGTAAATTTGTACAAGTTTATTAATATTATCCCAGAAATGGGTCAAGACTGGAAATAATTCCTGGAAAGCTGGAAATTGTGTGAATATCTTTGTTGTACAACGACACAAAAGTATTTGAAGTTTGTCCCATTTCTCCTAATAGCTTCAGTCAAGAAACCACAGAAACATATAAATATTTTGACTTTTTTTCATTTTTCCCAAATTAATAAAAAACTATCCATCCTAGAAAAAAAAACCATTATAAGAATTAATTGTAGAACACAAAAATCCGTCTCTACTGAGCACCTGATGATTAGAATTCCACCAATAATACGTGATAAATGGTAGGTAGAATAAAGTTTTTTTTAATCACTAAATGTAGCAATCTCTAAACTCTAAGGTTTTTATTTTAATTTTGTTTACAGCAAGGTTTGACTTTTAATTGTTATTCAGCTGACAGTGTTTGTTTATTTTATTACCCAATTTCTGTTGTCATAATTAACAATCTATACATCTATCAACTCCTATAAAAGCGAGTGTACGTACATACATGAGTAACAATATAATATAACAGCTGATTTCACCCATCACCTGTAACACTTAAACAAAACCAAGCATAGATTATACTTTGGGGTTATGTTTAAGACTTCAATAATATAAGCCTTATGAAGTTGATTTTCCTACAATATGAGTTAAAGAACTAAATTAGGCTATAATACATTATAAGATTGAGGTTATAAAATAAATATGAATACAACCTTTTATTATCAATATATTCATTTATACAAGTTTAAAGAAGAGATACCCATTCGTTTAGCTTCGGAAACATTCGTACATCTTCGTATAACATATAAACATATTCCATTATTAGTTTCTTTATTATAATATTATTAACTTCTAAATCATTTGATCTATAAATATGAAGTTAAAAATCAATTAAAAGTTCATATTTGTATCTTTATTTAGATATATAATAATGTACATAAATAGAAAATTTTAATAAATTAATAGACCTACAGTTTTATAATCCTTATAATGGTACACAATTACCGAGTTAAAAATCCCCGTCAGCATAGGTAGGACTAGATTAAGTCTGTTGTTTTTAAAATAGTGTTTTTTCATTAATTATGTATTTCTGATGTGTAACTAATTAATCTGCCTGTGATTTTTCACAGGGGTTTACTACTACATATAATAAAATTTTAGTGTCTGTCTGTGATTTCAAAATATAAGGTTTTTTCTAATCTCTTATGGTCATTCACACATTACTAAAACTTAAACAAGTATTTTTAAAATTTTGTTTGTCCGGAATGGTTCAGCAATCTCCAGAATGGCTAACCGATTTCGACGAAACTTTCATTAAAATGTAGAGGACTTTTCAGAGAATATTTTAGGCCACTTTTTATTCCAAAAATATTTAAAATTCCTGTTAAAAAATGTTGAACAAAATTAGGGATTTTGTGGACAGATGTTGGGGATATCGCATGTCTATTTCGATCTATGTCTTACATTATGTACATGTCACAGCTACTAACACCCAACTTAGATCCAAGTGCTTCTGTCCTTATCAATAATTATTTCCGTTAAAATTCCTAATAAAACATTGAAAAAATATAAAATTTTTGAACAAAATTAGGTGTTTTGTGGTTTGCATCGCCATCATCATAAAATGGCACCGCAGGGATTGGCGACCAGGGTCAGAGCCTCTAACAAAATAATATAAGCAAATTACAAAGGCAAAGCCTTAATAATCCAAGCAGCTGAAATTCTTAACATTATTACGAGTACCTCTACACCCTTGATGGAATGTCATTTTATACTTCCTTGCTACAGCTTGCCTTATCTTTTGTGCTAAATATTGCCATCTCTTCAAGGGTAGTATATTAGACCCAAGATACCCCCATTGTATTTGATATATTACTACACAATTCTATTACTATGGCTACTAATTATATTTATGTTGTTTCAGGTTTAACATTTATAGGTGCTTTGTTTGACATCATTGTTTGTTATTTCGGAAGAAATCTAGATCTTTATGGAGAAGAAGACGAAGCAAACGAAAAATCTAAAGATGTTAAGCCTATACCTGAAAAAATAGAAAAATTTTAATAACTTAACCGTAGAGATATTTTAAACTAGGAACAAATTATACTGAAAACGGTTTTGAACTGACTGACTGCTGACCCTTTGAGGACATATCTACCGGTATGTGCCTTTAGGTTATGCGTAATAAACAGTTAGAGTCAAGATACTGTTCTTTTCAATTAATTTATCCGGTAGAGTACAGGACAAGTTTGTATTCCTCTGAAGATTTTATGGACATACTGTGATTTTATAGGCCTAATTTTTAGATGGAATTTTAGATAATTAAGAAAATTGTTCTTCGCATTGACTTTCATCACATTTGTGTTATCTTTTATACTGAGAATAAAAAAGTTGTACGTTACTGAAAATGGTGTGTGAAAAAAAGATCAGTAGCTACTCTGACTTCAAGTCTGTAAAACTTATCATTTTCATTAATTGGAATCCCTCTCAGTCCATATTATCAGTGTAGTTTGAGAGTTATTGTTGCAGTTATTATTTCCACACTATTAAACAAATTTGATATCAATTAAAATTACTTTCGTGAGCTTTGCAAAAAAGGGCAGTGTATTATATAACCTTATACTTTGCAGCATTGTGACTGAGAGGTTGATATATCTGACTTAAAACCTCAAAGTCCAAAGATCGAATCTGCAGTGGCATCGCAAGGGGGTACAGCCCCCAAAAGGTGCCACGTTCAGAGGGGTGTAAAGTTTAAAATTTGCTTACTGGCATTTTAATAATTACTCAAATTAAATTTTGTAGAACATTTATTTGCCATCTCATAAAATTATTAATACAATAAACAGAAGTTGAGTCAAACGGTAGGTTTATCATGACACAGATCAAGTAAGTTTATGTGAGCTTCTTGTGAGAGAAGTTTTTCAAAACTCAAACTTATAAAGAGTTACCATAAGCCAGACAAGGCTTTGTAGTTTAGCTAGGATCTTTTTCAGAAGAGGACTGGCACTTATGTTGAATGCAGGTAAACATAACAGTATGTTATGTTAAAGACTAAAGACTATAAGTTAAAACTTCAGGCTATTTTTAGCCAAATTTTAGTAGAAAATAAGAGCTGTTACACTCGACCCAACTTGAAAACGGTTGGTCGGAGGAGGGTATGACTTCGTTTCTATGCGTTTCGGACCATTTGGAGGCGATACCCAAAATTCATTAATTTATATACATTCCCGAATTATTGATAAGTGGTAGTAAATATGCTTCAAAATTAGTGGTTTTTTCGTGAAAGGGTCCTAGTAGGATTCTTCAGATACACTTTTTTTGTTTTTCGATCCGATTCAAAGTGGCGGAGTTATACTGTTTAATCGTTTTTTCGTAGAGATTTGAGGAGTACATAAACCCGAGTACAATTTGTGAGTTACTTCATTCAAAAGTCAATTCTATTTACTATAATCCTGTGCAAAGGTATTTTAGTTTCCCGAAAGGAGCAAAATTCATATGAAACTTCCAATAAATGATTTCTATCATTATCCAAGTAAGATAATTGCTCAAATTCTACCACTCATAAGCCTGAGTACAACTTGTGAGTTAAATCATTCGAAATACAATTAAATTTACTATAATCCTGTGCAAAGGTATTTTTGGTACAGTTCCCTGAATAAGGAACGAAATTCATAACAAACTCCTAGTATTTAATACTACTTATTCCCGGATAAGAAAATTGTGCTATAGTAATGCGACAGTGCTGCTTACACTTTTTTAATCTTTTTTTAACGCTTGCATTTCTGTTATATAAAATAACTTAAATGATGTTAGTAACTTATATAATTATGTTTACAAAAGTACAATTAAGAAATATGTGTTATTTTACTTCAATGTATATAATATATAGGCTACTAGTTTTCGTTAGTTTTTGTTACCCTGACTCTTATAAATTTTTTTTAAGATTGGCTGTCCTCTTCTATAAAAGGCCCTTTAGCTATCCTTTCCATTAAAAAATTCTGTAGCTAAAAGTATTGATTTTAAAAATATATCTAGGTTTGCCCAGCTGAAAGTTCGTAAAAGGATTTGAAGTGAAAGTAAGGATGTAGTGTGCGTGATTAAATGTTAAACATAACATTGACTACAGAAAATATTATTATATGTTTTAGTCTAGGTTTTATTTAATACAGTTTATTTTAAAAGTTAACCAACTTTTGTTAAGTTTTTTTTTATATTCTATAAAAAGATGTAGTCTTACAGTATGTATTTAGACTGTTATACAAAACAAACTATAGTATTGTAAAAAATAATGTCTTTTCCAAAGTTTAAAAAAAAGTTAACTGATTCGGGGGAAAACAAAACACATATGTAATTGGATATGTTGATATCAATATTTTAATAAATAAATTGAATTTTTAATTTGATAATTGTAACTATTCAAAGTGTGCAGTTTCATTTGTGCAAAATCATTGTTTAACACACAAATGATTGCAAATGTCCGAATAACTAATAATAAAATTGAACATCCATCATTAATAAATAAAAACTTCAAACAGAAAATTACATCATTGGTATATTTTAAGTTATGAGGTATAATACACAAATAAGTCAAGAAATTAAAGATGGAAACTCGTATACATTCCGTTTCATTTTTTATCGAACTTCCATAGGAAAGATGAGCTATTATCACCCTTATGGTAAGACCCAAGGTTGGGAGTAGTAAATGAGCACCGATCATGGTCCCCATGATTTTATTTTTACTCCTTCATCTTAGAAAATTAAAAAAAAATTTACGAAATTGATTTGGGAGCACTTTGTTTGCACTTTGAAATAAACATTTTTTGTCTCTTGAAATTTTTTCTAAAAATTCTTCCTTTTCGAGATATTAGCAACTTTATGTCAATTTATTTCAACACGTTTAGGGCCGCCATTTTGGTTAGAGTGGAACTTTTGAAGTCCGGTTTGCTGCAATGTGTTCTACTAACTAAGACCTTTAATTTGATACCAAACTCGACCTATGCTGCTATTTAAGAATTTTGTCTGACTCCTCGTGGGCCGTCCCCCTTAAGGGATAAAAAAGTGATAATACCCTAAAAGAGTAGACATTTATGGCTATTATTGATATACCAAGTCTCATTACTTTATCTATAATGGTAAAAAATATATTACACCGTTCCGGGACTTTTCAATCACACTGTACCTATATATATTCCTATGTGTATATAGGCCTATGTATATAGGCCTGTGTGTATATAGGACTCTAGCGGCCGCATTTTAAGTCCTATTTGGAGTATACACTTTGGTTGTTTAAGTTGTTAGAATGAGTTCGTTAGCAAAAAATATCCAACAACCAGAAGCAAGTTCTTTGACAGGAAGTAACTACTTTATTTTTTGTACTAGAATTAAACTTTTTATTGTTTTATATAAAAAAATATATGTAGGATATTATTCTGCACGTTACGTTTTTTACACGACCTTATAGCCAGTTTGGTCCTCCCCAAAATCGATCAAAACGTAAAATACTATAAAAGTACCCAGTTCAAATACACTTGGGTATTTTCTGATCCTAGGCTGACGGCCGAGTTTGTACGCTGCGAGCGAAGCGAACGAATCCATAACCCGAGGCCGCAACGTCAAGGTGAAAACTCGCCAGAGGCTTAGGTACATCAAATTCTACTAATATATTTCGAACACACAGGCAGCTATTCAGCGCCTTCGTGGGTACACCAATTTCCCAAATTATTAGTTGAAACCCTAAAATATACAACTTAATTTTGGAAATTCGCTGAACTCTGTCAGCGGTTTAGCTCTGTGGTCGAATTGTTTTAAGACTTTGAACAAAACCTTATAATATAGTTTTGAACTTGAATAATTAAAAATCTATTGTAAAAAATCTTAGTCATTAGAAATTATTTGAGAAAACTTAGGACTAGTTCTCTGCT
Organism: Philaenus spumarius; assembly: GCA_018207615.1. Taxonomy (NCBI): domain Eukaryota; kingdom Metazoa; phylum Arthropoda; class Insecta; order Hemiptera; family Aphrophoridae; genus Philaenus; species Philaenus spumarius. Next base: position 156,264 of record JAGFPH010000921.1, on the reverse strand, counting down.
AACAATTTATTTGTTTTTAAATTATTGAATTTCTAATAATAAAGAAAATTAGTTAGTTAAGAACAAAACTGAATTAGTTTATTTATTTTGATTGGATGGCTAGCTATAAAATGTAACTCAGTTTTGACTAAGGTATTTGTTGGCCTACTAGTAAGTACGAAATTAAAATATGTTAACAATAATGCTGTCTGCATTTAACTTCAGCTTAATTTTATGTTTTATAATAATTTTATCAAAATAGTACTAACGTTCTACATCTAATTGATGTATATAATTATGTGCAACAATCAAACAAAAATGTAAGTAGTTTGTATATAGTATTATAGACAACTTAGCTGTAAAAGTGAATTTTAATATATTAAAATAAATAAGATTTAATTTAATTATGTTTTGTGGCAAATAAATATGATTATTTAAAATGTACAATAATTTAAAATTTTGTTTGACAATAAAATTTATTTTTATATAAATGATTTTGTTTTATTACGTAAGTAAATATCAAACTCTTAATGCACATGCTTCAATTTGAATCATTTTTACCCATCATCTATAATCATATTAGCGTCTACGTAATTTTAATAATTGTTTTAATATTACTAAAATTGGTTATACAGTAGCCTAATATTAAACCTAAACCATATGAGAATTCCGAAAAAAAAACCTATTGGTTTTGCTTATTTTATTCACCAATTCTGTTCATTTACCAATAAAAATGCTTTTTACTCATAAACCAACAACTATAAACGTAATAACATTTTATGGAGTATATTGTCGCTTTTTTCTTGAAACCTTTGTTTCACGGTGAAAAAACACAAATACTATCTAAAAACAATTTTTAAAATTTGCTTGAAATTTGAATATCTGTAACTCGAAATGTATTACACTCATGAAGATGATTTTCATTTTAAATTGTGGTAAATTTACTGTTCTTTAAAAATGGACTGAATGATTTTTTTTGTCAAACCAGTCCTTCATGCTAAAAATTAGAAAAAACTAGAACAAGGTAAAACAAATGTGGGGATTTTCATCGCCGGGGGCGAGTGCCGAGCACCACCGTGGTCGAAAACTTGGAATTTTAAATAATGCCCCTATACATACAACATTCCAAAAAATCTGAACTTCCTTTTGCATCTATGGCTAGACAGAGTGACTGAACTATAGTATATCCCCTACAAAGTCCGGTCAAATTTCTGCGTGGCAACACGAACTTGTATAATATATTAGTGCTACGTATAAAACACCTTGTAGCATTAACTGTTCAACATGCTTTCTTAAATTTATTTAAGCACTTTTAATAACTTAACTGCCTATATTTGACCTATTTAGTGATTTTCTTAGTACAAAACTATTGGTTTTGCTTATTTTAATCACCATTTTTGTTAATTTACCAATAAAAATGCTCTTCACTCATGACTATAAACGTTATAACCTTTTATAAAACTCATATTTTATATAGCATATTATCGCTTTTACTTTCTCACTAGAGAAAGTATAGTGATCGCAAAAAAAATCGATGTTGAGATTTTTGTGGAAATATCCGTTTTGGGACCCCCTGAGTCCAAAAAAGTGGTTTTTACAAAATGTATGTCTGTATGTATGTCTGTATGTCTGTATGTATACAAAGCTAGAGAGAAAACTATTCGATCGATTTCAACCAAATTTGCACCAGACATGTCAATTAGGCCTGTATAGGTGTACGAAAAAGGGTTTTGAAATTTTTTGAAAAACAACCCCCTTTTTGGCCAAAAAACCTCAAAAAAATCAGTTATTATTTTTTTATAAAAAAACGGCTCTAACGATTTTGATAAAATTTAGCTTATTTGTAGCCTTTAATGTGCCCTACCATATTCAAAAAACCGTATCTTTCTAAAAATTCTCGTTTAGCTAATAATAATAATAATAATAATTGATTTTTGGGGGTTTCTTGGCGAAATGGCGAAAACTATCCGATCGATTTCAAACAAATTTGCACCATACATGTCAAGTAGGATTATATAGATGCACGAAAAACAGTTTTGAACATTTTTGAAAAACAACCCCCTTTTTTTGCAAAAAAACCCAAAAATCAGTTATTATTTTTTTATTAATAAAACGCTCTAACGATTTTGATAAAATTTGGCTTATTTGTAGCCTTTAATGTACCCTACCATATGCAAAAAACCGCATCTGTCTAAAAATTCTCGTTTAGCTAAAAATAATAATAATAACTGATTTTTGGGGGTTTTTTGGCAAAATGGCGAAAACTATTCGATCGATTTCAAACAAATTTGCACCATACATTTCAAGTAGGCCCGTTGAGATGCACGAAAAATGGTTTTGAAAATTTTTGAAAAACAACCCCCTTTTTGGCCAAAAAACCTCCAAAAAATCAGTTATTATTTTTTTATAAAAAAACGGCTGTAACGATTTTGATAAAATTTTGCTGATTTGTAGCCTTTAATGTGTCCTACCATATGCAAAAAACCGCATCTTTCTAAAAATTCTCGTTTAGCTAATAATAATAATAATAACTGATTTTTGGGGGTTTTATGGCCATAAAGGGGGTTGTTTTTCAAAATTTTTCAAAGCAATTTTTCGTGCATCTATAAAGACCTAATTGACGTGTTTGGTGCAAATTTGTTCGAAATCGATGGAACAGTTTTCTCTCTAGATAATAATAATAATATTTATTAGTTAATCTCCAACTTTAATAAAAAATCACCTCTCCTACCCCACCCTACAAGTCTCAGTGAATCTGTTTAATAATTTAAATATGTTTGTGAGAAATTATGTACCAGTTCCTAGTACCGTTTATTTTCAATGTTATATCTTGAACGGTTCTCAAGTTATAAGCGTTTTAGTAAACGGCGCCCCCCCCATATTCCCACTCCCCCTTGTAATGTCGACCACGCTGGGGGGCAACGATATGGTTTTTCATAATCACTATAGTGCCTATAACAACAATCAGAAATAAAATTGTGTCAGGCCTTCCACGCATGCTCAACCCCCTTCAGATGGACTGTACACGTGATGGACTCTCTCACTCGTTCATCACGCTCTTCAGTCACTCTTGGTTCCCGTACTCTTCCCTTTGCAGGTGACTTCAAACTGATGATACCATCTACGGATGTTAATATCACTTGGAGGAATACATTTGAACTTTACGGAAAGCACGATGCACTGTAACTGCAGATTCAGTCCTTGCAAACTGTAAAACATAAAAGCTTTCTGTTTACTAGTTGCCATCTTTGCTACTAGCGCTTCCTAACGGAAGACAGAGGAAACGTGAATGCGCACAGGAATACCAACAAAACTGTTTGAGTGAGTTGCTCTTTCACTTGATGTATTATTTATAATTGTAAGTCAAATGTAATAAATACTACAAAACCTTAAAACATTGATATTCATTTTGAAACTGCCTGTATGATGAGTTGATTATTTGTTATTTATATCATTTTGGTGAAACTTTAGGATTGCTAGCAGTACGGTTTACTTGTAAATTATTTCCTACAAAATTTATACAAATCAAGGACAAGTACCATTTTGATCAAAAACTTCAATCCATAAAGATTACAAGACATATCAGTATATTACTTATTAGTGAATCTCCATAGGAAAGATGAGCTATTGCAGTGGCCCTTATGTGAGACCTATAGGCTACTCTGTATACATCTGGTTGAGCCGTCGACCCCGAGCTACCTGCTGCCACCCCCAATAAACCCTCCCCGACTCCGGGCCGGCACGCAGCTGTTTCACTGATGAGTCACCTACTGGCTCTCCTAGTACGAGGATACATTTATTTTTTATTTTTAAATAATTTGATATTTTTTATATTTTTGTTGAAAAGTACTAAAAAAGTTAGGAAAAATGATATAAAATTCAACTAGATATTTAAATTAATTACCCTTTAAAAAAAGGAATAAAAGTTGTTTGAGATTTATTTGCATCTGTTTAACGTGAAAAATGTGAGTATGCTTTCAACCCTCCCCGACTAGGGACCGGCACAAACTGGTTATTTGATTCTAGGAAAAATTAGTAAGCAAGCTAATGTCTTTGGAGAAAGACAGCATTTGTGGTCAGTTTAGAGTGCGCATCCGCAGACGAACGGTGTGTGTGGAATTAATACTCGTATTTGCGTTTTACATATATTAACTGTGCTGATGTGACTTAAATTTAGTTCATAGTTTAGTAGCTCATAGTAACATTGTTTTAGTGATTTTTTGTGTGTATTTTATTGAACTTGTAGTTATGGCTTCCTCCGGGAAACGGGGTAAAGTGTACCATTCGCAAGCTCGAACTATAATTGCGTCAGTGTTGCAGTATTTTAAGAGGGAACGAAAAAACAAAGGACCGTTAATAGATGTGAACAAGGTGAGAGAATGAGTGTCTGAAGCATGTTGAGTGTCACTGTCAACTGTGAAGAGGGTAAAGTTGGAATTAAGAGGAATAAGTGAGACATTGGACCGCAACGGGGCAATGGAAACTGAAGTTACTCAAATTGAAGAACGGGCTGTGAGTAATGCTAATGATAAGCATTTGACACCTTCCCATGGGATTCCTGCCCTCCTAACACCAAAAAGGAAAAAAACAGAAACAGGCCGATTTTGACCAATGTGACGATTTCACTAAAACGGCGATCCGGCGTCATGTGTTAGATTATTACAGACGCCGTGAAGTTCCAACGCTGAGGAAGCTTCAAGTATCGCTCCGAGAAGCAAATCTATTTAGTGGCTGTATCAGAACGTTGTAAAAATGTTTGAAGAGACTCGGGTTCAAATGGAAGAAACTGAACAAAAGGAAATTATTAATGGAAAAGCCATCAATCGCTCTGGCAAGATGTAAATTTTTAAGAAAAATTAAAAATGTAGATATGGCTAAAGTGATTTTTCTGGACGAGACTTGGATTAATGCCAACACATCAATGGAAGTGGGCTGGACAGATGATAACATAAGATGCAATCTCGATGCACCACTGGGAAAAGGAAAAAGACTGATTATTTGCCACGCAGGAGGTGTGAATGGATGGATTAAGTCGCCACCTTTGATTTTTGAGTCCAAAAAGACTGGAGATTATCATGAGGATATGAATCATGAGGTTTTCGAAGGATGGTTTTTTGAAGTGCTATTAAAATCAATACCACCCGGTTCCACAATTGTAATGGACAATGCACCATACCATTCTCGGCTGGAAAATCCAGCTCCAACAACATCATCAAGAAAAGGGGAGTATATTGACTGGTTGAGGGAACGAGGAATTGCATTTTCTCCAGATATGCGTAAACCTGAGCTCTACAATTTAATAAAACTGCACAAACCTCAAGTTGTAACCTACGTCGTTGATAAGAGAGCGTCTAATCTAGGGTTTAAAATTATAAGACTCCCACCATACCACTGCAACTACAACCCTATTGAAATGGTATGGGGGCACTTGAAGCGTCAAGTTGCATCATGAAATACAACATTCGAGTTAAAAGACGTACAACAATTGTTCATGGAGGCAGTTAACTCGTATTCCCCCGACACTTGGAAAAAATGCGTCGAGCATGTTAAGAACGAAATGGACCAGGATTGGCAAAGCGAACGTCTCGGTGACAACAGTGTACAGGAGCTGAAAATAAATCTGGCCCCAGGAGACTCCAACGACGACAGCAACTGGGAGAGTGAGGAGGAAGACGACGACAACTTGGGAGTATCTCCACTTGAATAAGTAAGTTATTTTAACTTCTATTATTAACTGCCTATTATTTTACTATAATAATTATAACAGATGCAAAATAATCTGAAACAACTTTTATTTCTTTTTTTTAAGGGTAATTAATTTAAATATCTAGTTGAATTTTATATAATTTTTCCTAACTTTTTTAGTACTTTTCAACAAAAATATAAAAAATATCAAATTATTTGAAATAAAAAAAAATGTATCCTCGTACTAGGAGAGCCAGTAGGTGACTCATCAGTGAAACAGCTGCGTGCCGGCCCGGAGTCGGGTAGGGTTTATTGGGGGTGGCAGCAGGTAGCTCGGGGTCGACGGCTCAACCAGATGTATACAGAGTATAAGGTCGGGAGTAGTAAATGATTACCGATTATGGTCCCCAAAACATCAAAAAATTTTACATATTATATGTATTCGCACTCTAACGTCCACATTTTAAGTCCGATTTGATCCAAATTTGGTACACACGTTGGTTGTTTAAGTCGCTCGGACGAGTTCGCTAGCCAAAAAAATACAACAACCAGAAGCACGTTTTTTGACCGGAAGTAACTATTTATTGAGATTTTTCGTACTAGAATTACATGTTTTCGTAGCTTTATCGAAAAACATAAATTCAGCATGTTATTCTGCACATTTTGTTTTTTTACACGACCTTATAGCTCACTTGGTTCCCCCAAAATCGATCAAAACTTAAAATACCGTACCATAAAAGTACCCGGTTCTTCTTCTGATCTGAGCTCGACGGCCGAGTTTGTACGCTGCTGAGTTACAAACAAATTCTACTGATATATTCAATACACACAGGCAGCTATTCAGCACCTTCGTGAGTAAACCAATTTCTTAAATAGTTGATTAAAACCCTAATACATATAAACTTAATTTCGGAAATACAATCAACTCACGTCAGCGATTCAGCAGCGTGGTCGAATTAATGTATTTTTTTGGCTAACGATCTCGTCTGACCGAACTAGACAACCAGCGTGTGTACAAAATGTTTACCAAATCCGACTATTAGACACACACATATATCAGGGCCGCATTTCCGAATAGGCACGCTAGGCACGTGCCTAGGGGCGCAAAGGATTTTTGGCTCCAAATTTTGAATACGAAAAAAAAATAAAGAAGGCGGAAAATGATGCCGTAAGGTAACTGATAATTTATGAAGAAGAATGTTTAGGCCATGAAACTCCTTACGGCTGCCGATTGCCAGTCCGGGACACGGCAGGTCCATAGGTGGTGGATAATGGTAAGACTCTCTGACTCTCCAACAAAATCAAAAGAATAGTAATGATAAGAGCCAACGGAAAGAAAGAGAGTTAAGGGAAATTCCCTCCCGAACCAAAACTGGCAAATCAAGAACTCAAAAAGAAATGCTCTGCTGGGTTTTTTTAACCCTGTATTACTCCCCCCCCCCCCCCGTACAAATCAGGTATGATGGGCGCAATTGTTTAAAATGCCTAGGGCGCTAGTGAGGTTAAAAACGGCCCTGACATATATATGCTTCTTTATTATCATTTTTATCGTATGGGTAATATTTACTTACAAATATTTCTTAACTTACGTCATCTCATACACGATTTCTTCTTTGATCCTACCGGTTTCGGGCTTCAATGTGTCAGCATCTTCAGGGTTGATAAGCAGTACGCACACAATTTTTAATGACCCCTCAAAACGTGTTATGGGGACCATGACGGAGTGCGGTCCCAGGGGGGGTCATGACCTCCTCCCCCCAAAATCTTGAATAATTAATAAGGCGTTTTATACTAAATACGTTTTTAAAGATACATTATTCTATAATTTTTTGGAGCTATAATTATATCCGTAAATCGACTACAATTTGGGAGAGGGACGACTTGTGGGTCTAGCTCTATTAAATATTCATAGAGACATAGATGTGGATGTGAATGCCGAGATTAACAGGTTTGCTAAGAGCTGAAAGACGAGGTTGTAATTTGTCTTGTAATTCATATGTATAGTATTTCCTGTTACATATTAAACCATTGATAAAATGTGTATTGTTTCAGTTTCTATTCATTTATACCTGAAATGGGTCAGTTAAAAACTTGACAAGTATTTAGATGTCGCTTAAAGCTAAAGGTTAGATTTTAATTTACTACTCCCGACCTTAGGTCTCACCATAAGGAGTACTGTAACAGCTCATCTTTCCTATAGAAATTCGCTAATAATTCATTTTTAATGCCCACATTTGACAAGAAAAAATTATGGACTGTTAGATTTTACACGGTTCTTTTAAGAAACGTTCCACTCTATTGAGAAATACAAAGTATGTATAATAAAGAGGCCCTGAAGGAGTGTAAGATTAATTAGTTTGTTTTAAATTTTGAATTAGAACACAAACTGAATCATCCCACTTCTAACAGACAACTTGCGAATAAGTATATTTATTAGGTGAAAGGATTTTTATAACAACAAGATTAGAACTATTATAAAATTTAATAAAAACTTCATCATAAACTTACAAACATCAAGTAATATAAAACAACATTTTTTTTTTTTTAAACCTAAGGTGTAAATAAAAAGTGATTCATCTATACAAATAAAAAAGAATACAAAATTTTTAAGAGATAATAATCTACAATAATTTCTTATAATTGCCGTTTCGAAATCACATAAACTCTAACACTCTCTCGACCCTAGAAGCAACGTTCTTGTTAATTCTGTTTTTCCTATTCAATTCTGCTATTCTTTTATTGTGTTCTTCTACTAACATGTCTCTATTTTTTTCAACAGCCTCGATATTCGCACCAACTCCGACTACAGGTCTCAAATAATTATTCGGAGTTACCTCCGGAAGGTCTAATCTTTGATTGCTCTCTTCCGGAGCGTACGATGCCGATAGAGCATAACTTATCAGTTTCCCCAACAAAGAGAAACTCTGGCTAGCAGCGTAACTGCCGGAGCCCGGCAATAAAAGACCACCTAATTGCAGTCCTGTCAGAAAATGCAACTTGCTTAACAGTTTACGATTTTCCCGACTCATAGATACGTTAGCATCGTCTAGCTTATGCAGTAACTGTATGTCATGATAAAGCTCTAACAGTTCCGGAGGAATCCCTGGGTAGTCTTCTTCGTTTATTATTGGAAGTCTAGTAATATTTTCTGTAAACATAAATTATTGACTTGTATTTTTTGTTTTAAACATTGAGCACAAAAACATCCAACATTTCAAATGTCATATTTCTTGTAAGATCAAAAAATAACATGATATTATTTTACTAACTTGCATCTGCTTCAGAAAAGAAATCCCTAACTTTAGGAAAACAGGATTACCAGAAGTAAATTAATTAAAAGCACTCCTGTTAGGTGAAGAATAGATATAAAAGTTTGAAGTATTTCTGTATTATTTTAAATTTAAATATGACAACATATTCTGATTATTTTAAACATAAACACAAATGATATTTCTTGTCAAAACCTTTCAAAATACTCTACAGAATATTATTTTAAAATAACAATTTCACAAATTCAGAAAGGTTATGAGCCAGGAATCAAGTGAAATTTTGATTTTCTATTAACTTTCACAGATTATTTGAACAAATATAATACATTTGTTTAGTAAAATACGTAATATGCATTAATGGATATAAAATGAAATAAGAATGAACAAGAAACCATAGCTTGAATACGTGTTTAAACTCTTGTCTTTATTTTTATAAAAGACTAGGGGAAACACCTGTGTGCTTCCCCCTTTGGAACCTTCTATACTCATAACCATGTTATGTTTTCTTTATAATAAAGGAGTAGGATTAATAACAACCCCAAAGCTAAGATGGTAACTAATGTTAAATGTTCAAATCAAATTATTTTGTATATTTTATAACAGAAGTTATAATAAAGGTTAAAAGAACCAGCAAGGCGCAGGTCTACACTTTAATAAAAACCTAACCTAAAAGTTATAAATACAATAATAATTGCTTCAAAGTTTGAAATCAGTTGTTAATGGAAATATTGGAGCAAACAGCTGTTTTATCTGTTATTTTGTTAAATTGGTTGCTATGGCAAAAAATGTAAATACATGTGTTGCTTCATCAGTCTAGGCCTAACATTAGAATTTTTTCCGACTAAAATTACAAATATTGAAATAAAAAATGTTTTTATCAAAATGAATTATAGCCTATGTTGCTCAGGGATAGTGTAGCTTTTTATTAGTAAAACTATTTTTTCAATCGGTTCAGTAGTTCCAGAGATTACCCCCTACATAGAAACAAACAAATTTTACCTGTTCATAATATTAGTATAGACTTATGAAATTAATGGTTTAGCTAATTTTCAATACGTTTGAAATATTATAATACTGGTACACTCGAAATTGCTTACCCGTAAACAGAATTTGTTTTTTAAATAAAGAACGATATTCATCTAATTAAAATTCAAATATACACAATTTTAGAATAATAATACATCAAAGGAAGATGGTTTATTAAACAAGTTGCTTTCATCAATTTATTAACTAAACAGTTTGCTAACTTTTTTGTGATTTAAATGTAACTCTATCATAAATAATTCAAGTGACTATAATGTCAAGTAAATATCGAGCTTGACTTATGAGAAGATATTTTTGATAGAATAAAACTTGAACACAGAATCTCACAAAATACGTTTGTTAACTCAAACGCGTTTCAATTAGAAATTCGCCATCTTCAGTGATGCACGAGTTACAACAATCAAACTATAACTTGATTGTTGCAGCTCGTACATCACTGAAGATGCCGAGTTTGTCGTTGAAACGCGTTTGAGTTAATAAGCGTATTAGTGGTAAATTCTGTGATCAAGTTTTACTTTATCAATGGCTGTAATGTTATTTGTAAGTTAACTGCCCATCTTATAATTCACAGAAAACAAACAATCATACCACCTCATTCAAGGAAATAATGGTCCCATGCACAGTCTCTGAACTATTGAAATAGAAAACTACTTGAATAAATAAAAAAAACTGTAATATTTCCATAATGAACATGTCAGTCCTGTAACCTCCAAATATGAACAAATATTAAGCTAACTTCAAAAAAAGCATCTCATATTTTTTGTAATATATAAAAAACATTATATTTTTGTTATTATATTCATGTTAAAGTACGCTCTAGAATACACTTGCATTTTTTGTTTATATTTAATTTGAAAATTAAATATATAACTAAGAGGATAATTAAGAAATATTCATAAATGGTTAGAGGCAGCACAAATTTGTATTGAATGTTTACCCCAACAATTTTTACTGATTTTGTAAGAGGATAGTTCGCGATTCAACCGGAATTCAAGGTGTAGTTATTAACTAGATTTTATTTTGAAGCAAATAGAAATCAAGGTATTCAATGACAAACTTTTAAGTATTACAAACAATACAATTTATTATCCGTAGAATACAAGAAGACAGTAGTTAACAAAATATAAAGTGTTAGTAAAAATAAATTATCTATATTCCTTAAACTTAGTTTAGAAGTAACAAATAATGTGTGGGTACTCTATTCTGATATTTGCATTTTGTTCAGAATTTTAAACCCTGCTTTATTACTTGGAAGTGTTTTTAAAATATAAATTTGAAAATGTTTCTTCTTTAGAAGAAATTATTAATGATTCTGTTTGGCTATATTTAACAGCTATTATTTAAGGCTTCCTCCAAAACTAATAAAACGTGGAGTTCTAAACTTTCCCTCTAAAAGTTTGTTTAAGTTTGCAACTCTTTCATTGTGCTCCTTAAGGAAAGATTTTTTCACGTCTTCCGTAGAGTGTGATTTTGTGCCCGAATTTTTTTCAGAAATAGTAGATTTCGGTTCAACGATTGGTTCCTCGACCGGAATAACTCCAGGTTCTCCTGAAATACCGATTTCCGGTTCGTCTACTCCTGGAATACCGATTTCCGGTTCCTCTCCTCCTGGGAGTTCTATTCCAGGAATGGGTTCGAGTTCCCCGGTGGATCCGTAGGACACGGATATCGCAGAGTTCAACACTTTACCCAATATTCGGATACTGTTACTAGCGGCTAGCGTTCCGGAACTAGTCAGAAGGCTACCTAGTTTGAGTCCTGTCAGGAAATATAACTTGCTTAAAAACCCGCGTCCTTCTCGCTCGTTTACATTACCTTTTTCTAATTTGTTCAGTAATTCAAAGTCCTTGTAGATGTCGAGGAGTTCAGGGGATATTTCGTGGTATTCTTCTTCTTGGAGAGCTGGTAGTCTGAGATGGTGTGCTGAAATCAGGAAAGCAGTGGTTTAGTAGATGCACAACTGAATATACAAGTACAGATTCCTCACGCCGGCAATGCACCCCGAGAGAGGAAGTAAGGCCCGGTCCCCACGCTGTGTTTGTTGTGTCCAACGTCACCAGTACAACCTCAATAAAAAAAAATAGACCTCTGTTCTTCACTGTACACCCTAGTTTGTCACTGTAATGTAACGGTAAATAAAAGTGATAAACACATTTTTCTTAGTGAACAGGACGTGTAAAAATTAGTTGTTTTATTTATAAATATATACAAGTGTCACAAAAAAACCTTATCGTGCTATAATACAGGATCGGATTCTATGCATTATAATAAATTAAAATATTCAGAAACATTTTACGAATTCGGGTTAGTTTATTTTAGTTTTTTGTTCGTTTTTTTTACAACAGTTAATATAGCAACAACAGTAACAGTGCCCATCTGTAGTAGGCCTAGTGTATTTTCATCAGCTATTTTTTATTTATTGGAAACGGTTGCCAAATGATGTAGTTACAATTACTTTTTTTAACATTGTTATTCATGATAATAAAAATCAATGTCCGAATTCGAAAAAAAAACGTTACTGAACATTTTAAAATTTATTTTAATGTATTGAATTCGATACTTCATAGAGCATTAAGGTTTTTATATGGGTAGTATATTATTATGTCAATTTTGTGTAGGCCTAAATCGTTATAAAGTTTTAATGCTAAAACATTTACTAAATGAGTAGTAAACAAAAATTTAATATTTGATATTTAAAAATATTGAAGGTCCAAGTTGACAAGTTTACTTGAACCTTTCAAAAATCTAAGCATGAAGTCCAATTTACAAAAAAATGGTTGGATTTAGGGAAAACCGCAAGAACTAAGAATAATAAAATTATTTAGCCTATATAATCTGATTACCAAATCAGAACAGCCAGGATCGCACCAAATCAATGTCAAACAAGCACAAAATGTATTCATTACAGGAATTACATTCCTCCTGACTAAACAAAAGGTCGTACAGAAAATTGTTTTAAATAAAAAAGTTAATTCCACTAATCATCAACAAACAACTCTCTCGCAAAAAGTTTTCTTTTTGCCTAAAAATACAAAAAATTTCGCTTTGAACATTTTTGTTGTCATCACTTTTATTTAAAAAAAAACTTAGTAAAATTTTGGAACACAGTTATAACATTTTATAATAATTGTGTATGAAACAAAACCTTACTTATTTATAGATATTTGTCATAGTTTTCTCTAAAATGTGAAATACTTTTTTATAAAAAGGTTGTAAGCAAGTACGTAAAGTTATAAGAATGTGAGCGCTGTCTATTTCCTCAGTTAAATGTTATTTGTGGACCTATTTTTTTGTGGAATTGGTTGTACCGCCAAGGCAGGTTTAAGGAGAAGTAGACTGTAGAAGGGAAGACTCGCCCATTAGGCCAATACAAGTGCACTTCTAGTTTGCTCGAACTGTACTTCTTATCTTATTTGGTCAGATTTATACAAAGTGATTCAGAACTATACGTTAATGACTCGGTAGGTCATTCTATACTAAAAATAAGAAAAAAAGTCTATATAAACATAGGCAACACTTCGTTTCCAGATATCCGCTATTTTTTATTTTAGAAAATAATTCATATCTAGAGAACGGTTTGACTGATTGAAATCAAACTTGGCATGAAGTTTAATCTAACAGTGATCTATTATAAGGAAAATAAACGATTATATCCAATCATGCGTTTAAAAATGGTGGCTGTTTGAAAATGTCAAACCTAAATTACTCAAAAACCGTCCATTTTAATTTAACAACAAATTTTAATACAACTTTTTTGTAGCCCTTTCGATTTTCTATCGAATGTTGTAACTGCCAAAACAATCGGATGAAGCATAATAGCTAAGTTCAAGATAATAACAGCACATGTACATACAATATTGTTGTGTTTACTGTGTTTGTATAGGATGCCGGGTTAAACAAAACAAAATTATTACACATAACATAACTATTATCCTTCATTGGATTGTTTTGGCAAAATTACACCATCCGATAGAGAATGAAAAGGGCTACAAAAAAGGTACTTTGACATAATACGGTTTTTGAGTAATTTAGGTTAGAAATTTTAAACAGGCTCATTTTAAAAAGCATAGTTGGATATAATCGCTTATGTTTCTTCATACAGATTATTGTTAGGTTAAACTTCATGCTAAGTTTAAACTCAATCAGTAAAACCGTTATCTAGCAAAACAGCGGATATCTGCAAAACAAATCATTTTCGGGCCTATGTTTATTTGAACTTTTTTCATTATTTTTAGACATAGAATGAGCTATCGAGACATTGCCGTATAGTTCTGAATAACCCTGAATAATTTTTCTCAGCGTTCTCCCAGCGTTGCCAGATTTGCCATGTTCTTTTTTGTGCAGAAACGAACACTTTAGCCAACTCAACTACAAAGTTGTACATACGTTTTTAAAGTACAAACATACTGTTATCGGCCAAGTTATGTAAAAAGTAAACATACTGTGACTACATACTATAGGTCCGAACCTTTTCGGTTTTTTTTAAATTTTAATTATATAAAGTGATAATAACGAAATATAATCATACTTTTATCGGCCAGATTAAGTAAAAAGCAAACATACTGTGACTATATACTATAGGTCCGAACCTTTTCGGTTTTTTTTAATTTTAATAATATAAAGTGATAATAACGAAATATAATCATACTTTTATCGGCCAATTTAAGTAAAAAGCAAACATACTGTGACTACATACTATAGGTCCGAACCATTTCGTTTTTTTTTTTAATTTTAATTATATAATGTGATTTACACTCGTACGATTTACACACTGCCACACAATTTCCACATGTAAACAAAGGGGTGGGAGAGGGGAGAGGGTGCTGGGCTACATGCGTTGTGTTCCTCAACCCGTGCCAAGTTTTCACGTGGACGAGATGGCACTAATTAGTGTGGTTATTCAACTGTAAAACTGAGCTGAACGAGATAGCACTACATCGGCAATGGTTCGCTATTGCTTGGTTTAGTATAATATGATTAGATTGAATTAACAACACAATTTAGTAAGTGTAATGAAAAATTAATTTTTAAGTGACTTGTGGTTAAAATAAGATTATTATGATCAGGGCAGGCGATTGCGCGCTTATTAAACATATGGGTGTTCAATGTTAAGGCAATTTATTTTATATGGGTAGTTATCCCATTTAATTAATAATTAATTTTAAGGGTACTTACCCCATTTCATTACTTGAACTTAAATAATCGAATTGCAAACTGTTTTTATATCACTTAAGAATAATATTACACAAATTTATCTGAATAGCTTGTAGGAATTTATTAGTGCAATTTATTTGTACTGTATATGGGTAGCTATCCCATTTTAATCTCTTTGATTGTAGTGACCATATTCTAAACAATCCTGGTACTAATATGTGTAAAGTGTGAATTTTTTGTAAAATTAGTTTATTAGTTTTTTAGCATATTATAGAAAAATTGAGTGTATAAATAAGTATTTAATTTCAATGGTAGTTATAACATTTCGTCCCTTTGACTTAAGTAATTAAATTCCTAATGGTGTTTTACATCAATTAAAAATAATATTATATAATTTTAGCTTTACAGCTTGTAAGAAGTTAGTTTAACTTATATTTATTGTACAGGGGTAGCAACCCAATTTCTTCCCCTTAATCAGACTGTAGTAATTGTAACGTCTAAACACTCCTGGAAATTATATGGATAAACTGTGAAGTTTTTATTGAAATTGGTCGAATAGTTTTTGAGTCTATAGAGGACAAAAAAACAAACATTAATTTGTATATAATACTAGGGGAGACCCCTGCGTTCTCCGCACGCCAACCCCGTCCGAAACTTCTATACACATAATTATGCTACGCTTTTACTTTCTCCCCCGTGTACGTTGTATATGGAGAAGGTTTTGTTTTCGTCCAAATTTTCGAATTTGAATTTTTAGTGGAATTATCTGTGTTGGTGCTTCCTGAACCCAAAAATATTTTTAGTGTAATTATTTGTTTTCGTGCTCCCTGATCCCAAAAATGAACCCAAAAATATTTTTAGTGTAATTATTTGTTTTGATGCTCACTGAACCCAAAAAAGTGTTTTTTTGGTGATGTCTGTCCGTGTGTCTATTAGGATGTGTACAGAGCTGGAGACCATACCAACGGTCCGATTTTAATGAAATTTGGTATGTCTGTGTAGTTCTGGAATATCTCCAGGTATTTCTTTCATTTTTTCAAATTTTTTATTTTTAAGGGGTTTTACCCCCCAAAAATGGCAAAAAAACGAGAAAAATCAAAATTTCTCAAAAACGGTTCTAACGATTTTGATAAAATTGGCTTATTTATAGCCCTTAATGTAGATAATAATAGTTGGGTAATGTAGCCCTACATTCTCGATTAGGTAATAATAATAACAACTGATTTTTTAGGGTTTTTGGCCAAAAAGAGGGTTGTTTTTCAAAACCCTTTTTCGTGCATCTATACAGGCCTAATTGACACGTTTCGTGCAAATTTGTTCTAAATCGATCGAATAGTTTTAATAATAATAATACTAATAATATTATAATATAATATAATATGGATGTGTATTACATTCATCTAATATTTTCCATGGTATGTCCTACTTTTGCAATTCTAAATAACCACCTCCTATGCTACTTTTGGGAAGATATAAAGTTTCAACTGGGAGAGGGTATGTGGCAGTTATCTGGTACCGTTTATTTTGATAATAAAGGTGCAGCATTATAATAATAACCCCAACGCTAAGATGATAAACAATGTTAAATGTCCAAATCAAATTATTTCGTGTATTGTATAACAGCAGTTATATTAAAGGTTAAAAGAACCAGCAAGGCTCAGGTCTACACTTTAATAAAAACCTAACCTAAATGTTAGAAATACATATAATTGCTTCAAAGTTTGAAATCAGCTGTTAATGGAAATATTAAAGCAAACAGCTGATCACTGTATGAACAACAAATATGTTTATTTATTATTTAGTATGGCGCTTCCATTGCCGTAAAATATTTAGTACATTTTTTGTTGTTTTTATGTTCAGTAGATGCTGCTGTTTTTCAAAAAGTATATAAACATATGCTGGTATTCGAATGTAATGGTGTTTAAAAATTTAAAAGTAGTCTATGAAGAACTTTTGGAGATTTGAGATTTTAAACAAACGAACATTTACATTTTTATTTATATAGGCTAGTGGACCTGGCAATGCTTCGCTATTGCTTGATTTAATTTTAAGTCTAGTTTTATCCCATTTCATCCCTTTGACTTAAATTAATATTCCAATAGTATTATTTATAGTATATCAACATGAATGATATTTATATCAATTAAGAATAATATTAAATAATAATAGCGTTATAGTTTGTAGGAAGTTAGTGTAATTTATTTTTATTGTATAGGGATAGCAACCCCTTTTTAATCTCTTTTATTGTATTGACCATATTCTCTCAACAATCCTGATACTAACATGTGTAAATTGTGAAATTAGTTGAGTAGTTTTTGAGCACATAAACTAATTATTATTTAATTTTAAGGGTATTTATTACATTACATCCCTTTTAATTAAGTAATAAAATTGCAAATAGTTTTGTATATTCCTTAAAAATAATAGTACATAGTTTTAGCTTTATAGTTTGTAGGAAAATAGTTTAATTTATATTCATTGTTTAGGGGTAGATACACCCTAGACTGTGTAATTGTAACGTATAAACACTGCTTGCAATGACATGGATAAACTTGAAATTTTTAGTGAAATAGATCGAATAGTTTTTGAGTCTATAGAGGACAAAGAAATCAAGAAACAAACATTATTTTTTTATATAGGCCTAGAGAGAGATTCATCCCAAAACAAAAACTTCTAGGTTACATTTATAACTTAAGAGCCTAAAAGAATGTATAAACTAAAACTACTGTACGTTGAATATTTCCCAATATTTTAACCGGTGACAATAACAGGTCAAAGTCTCTTACCCGGGTCGTCGCCTGTTGGCGCTGCCCATCCTCTGACAAAGACGCAAAAGAGAACCACAAGAGACAACTGAAGCTCCATGTCTGTCTAACTGATACTGTTTGTTCTACCGTCTGCCCGCCGTCATAATATAAATATAGAGAAAGTGTCACCCCTATAGACCTGCATAATATGTCGGTCCTTTGATACGCTGGAATTACGATGGTTGCGAAGTTATGACATAGGTTTGGTAATAGTTGAGTAAATATTTAAATGAAGGGCGAAATGAAAAGTACGAGGAATACTTGATAACGAAGACTAGCTGGTTTAATTATATGCGATTGTGTTTAATATAATTGGTAGTTATCTGTAATGTATTCGTTGAGTAGTTCTGTCGAAGCAATGCTGGTTTGTATATTTACACAATTGTTAGCGAATGTCTACACTAATATTATAAAGAGGTAAAATTTGTTTGTTGAAATTTGTTAGAAAGGAGGAGGATCTCTGAAACTACTGAACCGATTGAAGAAGGTTTACTAATAAAAAGCTACACTATCCCTGAGCAACATTCATTTTGATAAAAACATTTTTTATTTCAATATTTATTTGTAAATTTAGTCGGAAAATCTTAGGTTAGGAATAAATAGAGTGTAAATAACCTAACCTAAATAGAGTGTATAACCTAAATAGAGTGTTCAGAATATGATCAATAAAATAAACGAGATTAAAATGACATGTATTGTTCAGAATATGATCAATAAAATAAACGAGATTAAAATGGGGTTGCTGCTCCTATACGATAAAAAAAATTACACTAAATTCCTACAAATTATAAATCTATTACATTTTAAATCCAAACATTTTCAATTCAATAATTTAAGTCGAAGGGATGAAAAGGGATAACTACCCTTAAAATTAAATAAAGCAATAGCGAAGCATTGCCAGGTCCACTAGTCTATACTAATATTATAAAGAGGTGAACTTTGTTTGTATGTAGGGAGTAATCTCTGGCACTACTGAACCGATTTGAAAAAATTGTTTTACTAATAAAAAACTGCACTATCGCTGAGCAACATAGGCTATAATTAATTTCGATAAAAACATTTTTGTATTTCAATATTTGTAAATTAAGTCGGGAAAAAAATCTTATGTTAGGCCTAGACTGATGAACCAACACATGTATTTACATTTATTACCATAATAACCAATTGAATAAAATAACAGATAAAACAGCTGTTTGCTAAAATATTTCCAACAACTGATTTCAAACTTTGAAGCAATTATTTTTGTATTTCTAAGTTTTAGGTTAGGGTTTTAAAGTGTAGACCTGAACCTTGCTGGCTCTTTTAACCTTTATTATAACTGCTGTTATAAAACATACGAAACAGATTGATTTGAACATTTAACATTATTTACCATCTTAGATTTGGGGTTATTATTAATCCTACACATTTATTATAAAGAAAACATTACACGATTGTGTGTACAGAAGGTTCCAACCGGATTGGCGTGAGGAGCACGCAGAGGTTTCCCTTAGTAATTTGTAATTTAAAAATGGAAGTAGTCTATGCCTACCTATTCATATTATATTATTACTTTGTTTTTATTACCGAATTTTCATAACAAAGAAGAGATATGGCGTTGACGCTTTTGGAGACACCTAAGGTCGGGAGTAGCCAATGAGCAAGCATCATAGTCCCTAGAAAGGGTGCAATTAAACATTCTATATGCATATGTGACCGCATTTTACGTCCGATTTGGTCCAAATTCGGAATACACGTTGGTTTTCTAAGTCGCTCAGGCGAGTTCGTTAGCGAAACAATTCTCGGTATCAAAATATCATTTTGTTTGGCTGGTAGACATTTTTTGGATTGTACTGTTTTAAAAAATCTTCCTTACAGCAAGAACCTACTTAAAATTATTTTAAAAAAACAAAGAGAAGGTTGTTAAACATATAACATAAGTACATTTATTTTAAAACGAAATGCTACAGTTAGTATTAAAAAATAAAATAAAATACAATAAATTAATGTAGCCTGCACAATGCTTTTACAAAACAAAACTTCTATCTTTTTTGACAAAAAGTAATTTACAAATTTTTATGTAGCTATTTCAATGTTCTTATGGGCTGACATCATTGCCAAGCCACAAGTAGTTGTTTACATGAATTTCTAAAAAACGTCATCAACCTCCTCAACAATGAAAAAGTGCGTTCGGGAGTGCAAGCGTGACTGGTAGTAAGGAAAAAATGTGTAACAACCTAAATACAGTAAAACTCCAACTATAAACACTCTGTGTATTGAAAATACCCCCAACACGGGGGTTGACGTGCGAAGCACGCAATTCATTGAGTATTTAAAATACTCCCAATATGGGGGTTGGCATGCGAATCACGCAATGCACTGTGCGTCTGCCGATTCTCAAACGTTAAAGTTATAAAACGTGTATACGCGACCGTAGTATGTGCGGATAGTTTACTCCAGTCGCGTAAAAGCGAAGCCAATCCCGAAAAGGTTAAAATAGACCCTTATTTCGGAAAAATACAATCATCCGAATGGGGTCCGGTCCCAATTGATTCGGATAGCTGGAGTTATACTTTATGTTCGGGCACAACTCCTTATTGGTGAACTTCCATAGGAAAGATGAACTATTGCAGTGACCCTTATGGTGATACCTAAGTTCAGGAGTAGTAAATGAACACCGATCATAGTCCCCAGAACACGTTTTATATGTGGGTGTGGGTGTGTGAGTGTGTGTGTGTGTGTGTTCGCAATTCATGTCATATTTGGTACAGTACATTATGTTGGTTGTCTACGTTACTCGGACGAGTTCGTTAGTAAAAAAAATCCAACAACCGGAAGGACTTTTTTTTAGATTTCTCGTACTATAGTAAAAGTCTTTTGGGGTTTTATTTAAAATATAAATGTAGGACATTATTCTGCGCATTTTGTTTTCTGCACGACCGCTTGGTTCCCTCAAAATCGATCAAAAATACCATTAAAGTACCCGGTTCAAATCCATGTGGAGGACTTTACCCTGTTTGTACCTTCTGATCCGAGTCTAAGTTCAAGGTTGAGGTGTAAACAAAGTTTACTAATATCCTCGTATTTCGTAAACACATGCAGCTATTCAGCGCCTTCGTGAGTTGACCGATTTTCCAAATAGTTGGTTGAAACCCTAAAAACATATAAACTTAATTTTGGAAATTCGCTAAAATCACGTCATCGGTTCAGCTGCGAAATAAAGTTATTCTAATTGCACTTTCCAAGACTTTAAACAGAGAATGCCGGGCGGTCAACGTCACTCTTTATCTCCCAATAAATTTTTCAAAGATCAAATTCAGATCGTAACAGATCTAAATCCATTTTGTGTTAAGGGAAAAGCTTTGGCGCTGAGAAGGAAGATTAAAAAAATTTTATACGTTTCTGCACGAATTTATGACAACGCTAATTAAAAAAACATATTTTATTTTACAAAATTTATTTGAGACAATAAATTTAACTGAATTTACGTAATTAGTTTAGAATATATAAGGGTTAGAAATTTAAAAAATTCACGAGAATTGTCGGAAAAAATTATAATTCAATAATTGTTTTTATTTTTGGAAATTCTTTCCTAAATTTTGGTGGAGCTGTAACCCACCTGACAATCCCGCTGCCTACTGCCATGAGTTCAAGTGCTCTCAGTTCAGTTTGGGATGAATTGACATTGTCATGTTTTCACTGTATAGATCTTCCCATAAATGAATCAACTTTTCATAAGTTTCAACGTTAAACGTACTATAAAATCGTTCATGATTCCTGTGCAATTTAGGTGACGAGTAATTTGGAGTACTTACATTATTAGAATTACTAGTAACCTACTGTGAAAAATCACAGGCAAATGAATAAGATACTCATCAGAAATACATTATTTTAAAAAAATACTTATCTAGGCTGACTACCTATGCTGACGGGGATTTTTAACTCGGTAAATGTGTTCAACAAAACTTATTATAAAACTGTAAGCGTATTTGCTCAAATTTTGTGTTTATATTATTGTTATAAATCTAAAGAAAGATAAAAATATTATCTTTTTATTCCTTTTTATTTCATATAGATAGATAAAGTAATTTAAAAGTTATTAATATTATAGTGAATAAATTAATAATGGAATATGTTATACGAAGATGTACTAATGTTTCCGAAGTTCAACGAATAGGTTTATACTCTTCTTTAAATTTGTATAAACGAATATATTATATTGATAATAAAAGGTTCTACTTATATTAAGTTTATAACCTCAAATCAAATCTTATAACGTATTATGGCATACATTAGTTCTATAACTCTATTTAAAAAAATCAACACATGAAATTATAATGACTGAAGTTGAAAACATAACCGCAAAGTATAACGTACGCTGGGTTTTGTTAAAGTATAACAGATGATGGGTGAAATCAGCTGTTATATTACATGCTACTCACGTACATACGTACACTCGCTTTTATGGGAGTTGATAATATACTTTGTGTATGATAACATACATACAGACAGACATTTTCTAAAAAACATTTTTTGGACTCAGGGGTCCCAAAACGGATATTTCCTCAAAAATCTCAACATCGATTTTTTTTGCGATCACTATACTTTCTCTATACTATAGTATAATAGTCAGAAAGTAATGTACATTTAGGATATTATTCTGCACATTATATATTTTTAAAACCTTATAGCTCATCTGGTTCACTCAAAATGTATTAAAGCGTGAAATACCATAAAAGGACCCGGTTCGAATCCACATGAGGAATTTTACCGTGTGAGCAGTCTCTGACGGCCAAGGTGCAAACAAGCGAAGCGAAGGAATTCAAAATTGGGGCTTGAGGCTGAGGTACAAACAAATTCTACTAATATATTTCCAACATGCTTGCAGCTATTCAGCGTCTTTGTGCATACACCAAAAATAACCCTAAAACATATAAACTTAATTTTGGATAATATCTCAATTCACACTGCGCGGTCGAATTTATTACTTTCTCACTATACTATAGTATAAAGTAAAGTGATCGCAAAAAACTCGATGTTGAGATTTTTGTGGCAATATCCGTTTTCGGACCCACTGAGTCAAAAAAAGTGGTTTTTACAAAATTTCTGTCTGTATGTCAGTTTGTCTGTATGTCTGTATGTATACAAAGCTAGAGAGAAAACTATTCGATCGATTTCGAACAAATTTGCACCAAACATGATAATTAGGCCTATATAGATGCACGAAAGAAGATTTTTAAAACTTTTGAAAAACAACCCCATTTTTGGCCAAAAAACCCCCAGAAAAATCAGTTATTATGTTTTTATAAAAAAACTGCTTTAACGACTATGATAAAATATGGCTTACTTGTAGCCCTTGTGTCTACCATACGTAAAAAAAACCACATCTTTAAAAAAATTCTCGTTTACCTAATAATAATAATAACTCATTTTTGGGGTTTTTTGGCCAAAAAGACGGTTGTTTTTTTTTTTTTATTTTTCAAAACCCTTTTTCGTGCATCTATACAGGCCTAATTGACATGTTTGGTGCAAATTTGTTCGAAATCTATCGAATAGTTTTCTCTCTAGATAGCTTTAATACAATTATGAAGTCATAGTTGCAGTTGGGGTTACATTTGGGGGTTGGCGTGCGAAGCATGCAATGCACTGTGTATTGAAAATACTCCCAATACGTCGGCCGCTTCTTATAGTGTTCAGTGTCAAGCCCAAATGTGCGTCCTTAGCAGTGAAAGTGTTAATAATTTAAATATGTTTGTGAGAAAGTATGTGCCAGTTTCTGGTACCGTTTATTTGTACTTGCAGATGGTGCACGGGAAAGAAGGACTTACTTGTCTATGAACAGGTAAATGCAACAGCTGTTTTCTGTGTAGAATAATTAACAAATATTTACAAACTTTCTTTAGAACAAATTGGATCTTTCGGGATGTTTATTGAATGTATTGTTTGCTGTAAATATTATATTAATTACGATAGACCTGTGTTAGCTATACCCGTATACAAGTTATCATTGTGATTGTGCATTACATAACAGCGGGAAGTGAATCTATAGTTTGTATTAAATTATAATATTGTGACATAAATATAGGTCATATGTGAATCATTTACTTTTTATATATAGTCAAGTTAGGTAAGAAAGAATTAATTTGTAATGTATTACAAAGTGGGTAATGAGTTTGTTTCAAATCATTTCCTTGTAGGTTACTCAGAAAGCTATGAATACACCAAAGTAAAGATACGCTTCCAGTGATCTAGTCTTTTCATATTCGTTTGTCCGACCTAAATGTATTACATACATAATGTATCCAGATAAAACTAAATAATATTCGACCTCGCAGTTGAACAGCTGACGTGAGTTGAGATGATTCCAAAAATTAAATTCATAAGTTTTATTGTTTCAACCAACTATTTGGGAAATTGGTCTCACGAAGGCGCTGAATTGCTGCCTCCAAGTACGAAATATATTAGTAGCATTCGTTTGCACCTCAGCCTCCAGCCCAGGTTGTCTAGGTTCGTTCCAACTTCGCGAGTTTACACCTCGCCCTTGCGGCGTCGGTTTATGGACGGCATCGCTTCGCTCGCAGCGGGCAAGCATCCCTGCCATCAGCCTTGGATCAGAAGTGCCACCATGTGTGTTTCAATAGGGTACTTTTAAGGTATTTTACGTTTTGATAGATTTTAGACGGACCAGACGGGCTATACGAAAGTGCAAAAAACAAAATGTGCAATTAATCTCCTAGGTTTAATGGTTTATATAAAACCTAAAAATGTTTCATTCTAGTACGAGAAATTCAAAACATTTTACTTACCGTACGGTAAAAAGACGGTAATGTTGTTGGATTTGTTGGCTAACGAACTCGCCCGAGCGACTTAGAAAAACAACGTTTGTTGCAAATCGGTGGAAAAATGTAGTTGTTACTGTGCTACCACAAAACTTTCTTTTATATATATGTACAGGGTGTACAAAAAAAATACCAACATCCTATACCAACACAGTAAACACAGCAATATTGTATGTACATTTGCTGTCATTAATTTTTATCTTAGCTTTTATCCTTCATCCGATTGTTTTGACAGCTACACCATCCAAAAGGGAATCAAAAGTGCTACAAAAAGGTATCTTGACATTTGTTGTTAAAATGTACAGATTTTTAGTAATTTAGGTTTGAAATTTTCAAACAGCCGCCATTTTGAAACACATGATTTGATATAATCATTTATTTTTCTTGCGATATATCATTGTTAGATTAAACTTCATGCCAAGTTTGAACTCAATTAGTTCATTCTCTAGATATGAATTATTTTGTAAAAGAAACAAAATGGCGCATATCTCAAAAACGAAACGTTTTCTGGCCTATTTTTATATGACCTTTTTCCTTCCTTTTTGTATGATTAATCATATCCCAAAGTCTTGAAAGGTTATTTATTTATAACAAAAATACTATTCACACACTCATCAGGAAATCTCAACGGATTAGAATGAAATGTGGCATGTTGCTTCCTCTAGGGCTCTAGGTGCTTGCTAAGAAAGGTTTTAAAAAAATTCGAAAATTTAGGGAGGTTTGGGGGGGTCAAAGTTACTAAAAAAACCACCAAACGGATTAGAAATTTTAGTGGGGTTTGCGGGGGGGGGTCAAAGTTACTAAAAATTTCCATAAGAAATACGTAGTATAATATATTTATTGATATTTTTTTTAGTTTTTAATATACATTTAACTTTGATTTGTCTATCTGTGCAAAGCCGGATCGGGCTAGCTAGTATAAATATATACATTCATGTATAAAAACTGGTCCGGGGACCATGATCGGTGCTCATTGACCACTTCCGACCTAAGGTCTCACCATAAAAGTCACTGCAATAGCTCATCTTTCCTTTGGAAATTCGCAAACAATTATTTCCTGTGATAGTGAAATGTTTGCTTCTACGATCATAAACCACGATATTGGCCTACGACGAAAGATAAAACGATTTATAGCCCAGTCGGTATAGGTTACAACTACCAGTAATTTGCAAAACGGCTGAATTTTTTTTTATAAGTACATTAAAGTATGTAGATTAACATAAAAAAAAGTTTACCATTCTATCGATTTCCCAAAGTCGAAAAAAAAATCGATTATCATTTTTTTTTCGATTATCCCTAATATTTCGAGCTGGGATGAAGATAGAGGAAAATAAAAAATACCACCGTGTAGGGGAGGTATTTTTCAACAAAAAAGGTCATATGTATTTATTTCGTCCGAGCAATGGTTTGTCTGGAAAAATTCGATAATTCAGGTATGTATTTTGCAGCAGGGGAAATGACTAAAAGGGGACATCTTATTCACATATGAAGCTTTGGCTCATTCTAAATTGGCCGAATTTTAATATATCGAATTGAAACTTGACATAGGAGTTAAAATATATATTTTAAACATTTATGCTGAGTCTCAGCTTGTTATCTTGAAAATTACCCGATCTAGATCCACTTGACTGACTTATTAATGGGTTAATGGGTTATTAATAGAAGGGAGGAAATAAATTGGGTTGATTGGAGAGAATTAACGAAGGAGGTTCCAAAATATGTAATCAAATATTAAACATACAGCCAACGGTATAAAGTATTCATTGGTAATACCAAACAGGATATTTTGAAATGTATTTATTATGTGGAAACAAAAATATAACCTGGAATCGAATATAACAACTTGCACTGTTTTAAACCTAATGCAACATATGCAATGTAGGCCTGGTATTCATTTTTGATATTGAACTTTAATTAATTTATCTAAATAAATAAAAATGTAAATGCTCGTTTATTCAAAATCTTAAATCTCCGAAAGTTCTTCACCGATTGCGTTGAAATTTTTATACAAAGTTCCATTTGAATGCACGCATGTTTTTATATACTTTTTTGAAAAACAGGGCTAATGATACACGTAAAAACAACACAAACTATAGGCCTACTAAATATTTTAGTGCAATGGGAACGCCATCAACTTCTATAAAAGCGAGTGTAGTCCGTACGTACTTACGTGAGTAACTATATAACAGCTGATTTCACCCATGATCTGGAATACTTTAACAAAACCTAGCGTAGATTATAATTTGGGGTTATGTTTACAAAACATTTGTAAATAATCGTATAAAATTAAACATATTAGTTAACAATTTCTTCATTGAAATATTAAGGGGGCGCTTCCCTGCCCGCCAATTGAATCTTATTCCCATAAGAGCAATGCTACAGAATAAGTCATTTTTTCCCGTTAATTCGTGGAATAAATTTAAAAATTTGGTTTCATTTTGAAGTACTGTCATATGCGGATGTTGATTGCCGAATACATTTTCAGAAACCGTTTTATTGTTTTCATAAACGTATGATATAAATAGTAAAAAATAGTAAACTTTATAAATTTTATACTCAGTTGCAAAAAGAGATATTGCAAAAATCCTTAGCAATCAACACCCACAATCTATTTTACTTTAAGAAAAAAAATACAGCTTTCGTTTTTTAACAAAAACAGCACAAAAATATGCTTAATAGTGAAGGTATGTTTTGGTTATTTAACATTGAAATAGGTACCCAATATCGTAGTTTTGAATGTGGAGAGCCGAGCCTTAATAACAAAATTCTGAATCGTTTGATATATTAATATGAAATAAATAGCAATTAAAATATATTTTTTTCTTTTTTTACTTTCTCCCCCTATACCATAGTATATGGAGAAAGTATTGTATTCGTCAAAATTTTCGAGTTTGAGTTTTTGGTGGAAATATCCGTTTTGGGTCCCCCTGAACCTAAAAAAGTGGTTTTCGGAGTGATGTCTGTGTGTGTGTCTGTGTGTCTGTGTGTCTGTGTGTCTGTGTGTCTGTGTGTCTGTGTGGATGTTATCAGACCTAGAGCCTAAACCAGTCGTCCGATTTTGATGAAATTTGGTATGGAGGTATTAATCCACGGTATCTCCAGGCGTTTTTTTCATTTTTGTGAATTTTTTATTTTTAAGGGTAATTTTCCCATAAAAACCCTTAAAATAACGGAAAAATCAACTTTTCTCAAAAACGGCTCTAACGATTTTGATTAAAATTTTATAGTTTATTAGGGACCTAAAGTACTATAAACTGTAAAATTTTGATCAAAATCGTTCGAGCCGTTTTTGAGAAAAGTTGGTTTTTCCGTTATTTTAAGGGTTTTTATGGGAAAATTACTCTTAAAAATAAAAAATTAAGTTCCTATAATGAGGGAGAAAGTATGTGTCAGTTTCCTGATACCGTTTTTTGTTTTGGTGCTCCCTGAACCCAAAAAAGTGTTTTTAGAGTGGTGTCTGTCTGTCAGTCTGTCTGTATGTATACACGACCAGAGAGGACACTATTGGTCCGATTTTCATGAAATTTGGTATGTAGGTACTAAACCCTAATATCTCCAGGCGTTTTTTTTTCATTTTTTTGAATTTTTAATTTTTATGGGTAATTTACCCCTAAAAACCCATAAAAAACGGCAAAAATGCAAATTTCACAAAAACGGCTCTAACGATTTTGATCAAATTTTCATTATTTATAGTGCTTAAGATGCCAAACAAAATGACACCACCCGCTTTTATCAAAACTTCGGCGTTTTATAATTATGGGGAAATGTTTAAAAATAAACAAGTTTGTGTTGTCAATCTAGCATCGCGGCAGCGGACGCACAGGGTAGCACCACGGTAGCGAGCACGGCCAGTAATTCAAAGGTCGCGCGATCGAATCCCGCCTGTGACAATAATTTTTTTATACGATTGACGTAGGTAGAATATTATTTTTTTTGTTTTGTTCTAAAAAGTAGTAAAAAATAAAATGATTAAAAACAATATTATTTTGACTACAGTAAGTTGGGAGAAAGTTTGTGTCAGTTAACTGATACCGTTTATTATAATAATGTAGGTATATAACCACACAATTTTAACAAATATGCCTACAGTTATATAATCCCTACAAAATTGTAGGCCCTACACGTTTACTGAATTAAAATTTCAGTCAACATAGCTAGGTAGGCCTATAAAGTTATAGATAAAGTTTGTTGTTTTAAATAGTAGTATTTTATTTTAAATATGTATTTCTGATGAATATCTAATTAATCTGCCTGCTATTTTTCACGATGGCCAACTAGTACTAAATAATAAATAAATCTGTTGATACAGTAATCAGCTGTTTGCTCTAATATTTTCATTAACAGTTGATTTCAAACTTTATAGCAATTATTTGTATTTCTAACTTTTAGATTAGGTTTTTATTAAAGTGTATACCTAAGCATTGCTGGTTCTTTTAACGTTTATTATAACTGCTGTTATTAAATATACGAAATAATTTGATTTGGACATTTAACATTATTTGTCATCTTAGCTTTGATGTTATTACATACAGCTTTGTTATGAAGAAAACATCACGTATATGTCATATATATGTATAGAAGGTTCCAACGGGGTTGGCGAGCGTAGCACGCAGGGGTCTCCCCCTAGTATATATTTATAATAGGCATTGTCCTGACTGAATGACTCACTGACATAGAATCAACGTGGAGCAAAAACTAGGCTTGCTTAAGATACATATACGAAAATTCAAAGTTGTTTAAATAGACGCACACAAAGAAAGGATTTTGTAGTTTTTATTATTAGCGAATGAATAAAAAACTTATTATTATTTTTAATAAGTTTATTATTAGCGAATTTCCATAGGAAAAATTAACTATTGCAGTGGTCCTTATGGTAAGACCCAAGGTCGGGAGTAGCAAATGAGCACCGATCATGGTCCCCAGAACACGTTTTGAGGTGTCATTAAAAATCTTATATATATGTATGTAGTCTATATGCATTCTAGTTCGCACTCTAGCATTTTAAGTCCGATTTAGTTCAAATTTGGTACACATGTTGGTTGTCTACGTCGCTCGGACGAGTTCGATAGCCAAAAAAGTCCAAGATTCGGAAGCACGTTTTTTGACAGGAAGCAACTATTTTTTTAGATTTTTCCTAAGAGAATGAATTGGTTTTTGAGTTTTTTATACAAATATAAATGTAGGATGTTTTTCTGCACATTTTATTACGCGTCCTTATAGCTCGCTTGGTTCCCCCAAAATCGATCAAAACATAAAATACCATACAAGTACCCGGTTCAAAGCCATGCGGTGGGTTCTACCTTGGGGTTGGCGTACGAAGCACGCAACGCATTGTGTATTGAATATACTCCCAATACGGGGGTTGGTGTGCGAAGCACGCAATGCTTTCTGTATTGAAGATACTCCCAATATGCGGAATGGCGTGCGAAGCATTTTTCAGCTATTCAGCAACGTCCTGAATAGACCTATTTCCCAAATTGCTGGTTGAAACCCTAAAACATAGGCCTATAAACTCAATTTTTTAAATTTGCTCAACTCACGTCAGCGGTTCAGCTACGTGGTCGAATTATTCTTCACAACCAACAGGTTTTTTAGGTTAGATTAAAAACTAAAAGCAAACACAAACACAAATCAACAAAAAATGCTTAGGCCTACCTTTGTGAAATTCAATTCAAACTTCGGTTGTTACATATTATAAATAAAACAGCTGACTTGGATCAAAAACTTAACATGGTTTTAGGTTAGGAATGTAAATAACCAAAACACTTTTATTTGATCCAGTTTGGCAAATTTAGAATCAGGTAATTATTCTGACAGGGCTTATTCTTTCCTAATAGTACCAGGAGACCGAGCTAAAGCTCGATTATAAGCAGGGCTATGATTTCAATAATAAATATTGGATTATTGAGTTTTGAGGTTAGGCCTATAACATTAAACAACTAAATAAAGGGTATATACAACATTAGTCTTACCTGTAAGATAATACAGTTTAAAGGATTAACCATAATCTCAACGCTATGCCTCAGAAATAAGTCAGGCCTAAATTAAAGTTTAATATTTCAATATCGATTTAGGCCTAGGGCCTAGTTCGCTCACGTCAATAACTATTATTGCAAATTTCCGTGAACATCGTTTAGGTTAGGCCTATAACATTAAACAACTAAATAAAGGGTATGTTTATTTAGCAGAAGTATTCGTTGCAATGGTAACTATAAATAGATACAACATTAGGCTTACCTCTAATAAAAT
>JAGFPH010000921.1:96405-121253 GCA_018207615.1 Philaenus spumarius | reverse complement strand
TACGACGAAATATTATAATTATACAAATATTATAATCATACTGTTATTGGCAAAATTCTGTGACTAAACAGTTTAGGTAAGTCCTCTAGTTTTTTTTATTCTAACTATATAAAGTGATAATACGACGAAATATTATAATTATATAAATATTATAATCATACTGTTATCGGAATACATAAACGATAGTTAAAATCTTTCCACCCCCACACCCACCGCACAGTAGAACAGGTCACTGATCCCTAGCCGGCTGGCCCTCGCTCCGCCAAGCCTCTGGCTGTCAAATTACCCTCGTCAAAGTTTTTAGGCAACTGGCCCTCGGTCCTAGAGCCCTCCGGGGCCGCAAGGCCGAGGTGCAAACTCGCAAAGCGAGTGTTTCCGCTGCAAGCTGAACGAAGCAGCGAGTGAGACAGGGGGGGGGGTGAGTGGTGGCTATGTGTAAACTAATTCTACTAATATATTTCGCACACGCAGACAGCTATTCAGCCTTCGTGAATAGACCAATTTGCGAAATGGTTGAAACTTTAAATCATATAAATTGAATTATGGAAATTCGCAAAACACCGAGCACATGTTACTCATGACAGTCTAAATTAATTTGCAGTGAAAAATATTTTCAAATAAATTTAGTAATTTCTGACATTAACCTAAACATACAAACGAAGTTAGCCTCCTTGTACTTTTAATATGAAGCGTGTATAAGTTTATAAATATTTATATAAGAAACGAATCAACTCCTATAAAAGCGAGTGTAAGTCCGTACGCGAGTAACATATAATGTAACAGCTGATTTCACCCATCATCTGTAATACTTAAACAAACCCAAAGTAGATTATAGTTTGGGGTTATGTTTACAACTTTAATCATTATAATTTCTTGTGAAGTTGATTTAAAAAAATATGACTTATAGAACTAATATATGCTAAAATATACGTTATGATATTTGCTTTGAGGTTATAAACTGTACATAAATACTACATTTTATCATCAATATATTCGTTTATACAAATTTAGAGAAGATACCTATTCGTTTAACTTCGGAAACATTCGTACATCTTCGTATAACATATAAACATACTATTCGATTTTAAATTTCTTCACTATAATATTAATAAC
This sequence comes from Philaenus spumarius, assembly GCA_018207615.1. Classification (NCBI taxonomy): domain Eukaryota; kingdom Metazoa; phylum Arthropoda; class Insecta; order Hemiptera; family Aphrophoridae; genus Philaenus; species Philaenus spumarius. The sequence continues at coordinate 120,140 of JAGFPH010000921.1, read as the reverse complement.
TTCTAAATCATTTGTTCTATCAATATAAAATGAAAAGCTATTAAAAGATAGTATTTTGAACTTTTTTAAAAATATATAATAACGTAGACTGTGTAAATAAAAATGTTTAACAAATAGGCCTACAGTTTTATAATCCTTATTATTGTACACATTTACCGAGTTAAAAATCCCCGTCAGCATAGTTATGTAGGCCTATATAAGTATTCCTTAATGTTGTTTTTTAATAGTTTGTTTTTTAAATGATGTATTTCTGATGTGTATCTAATTAATCAGCCTGTGATTTTTCACGGGGGCTTACTAGTGTATTAATAAAATACAATACCGGTACACAAAAACACAAAATTTTATTGTATTTCAAAATTATATACATGTATTACTAAAAAATGCCAGTTTGATATTCCAGACGCTTCAAATTAAGAAAATAAACAGCTGAACTATAGCCAAACAATTCAAGAATGATTAATTTTTAATTTGGAATTTTGTATGCTTATGTTGTTAATTTATGTATATTTAATCAACACAGCAGCAATAATAACCAAACCGTTTAAATATTATTGAAAAGTTCTGAACAGTGATTTTAATTTAGTAATTAATGAATTAGTCCGATAACCTAAAATTGCATTGTTTATGAATATCCTGAGTTACGCTTCAGCTTTTCAAGGGTCAATTACATTACCCCCCCTCCCTCTACTACCAAAGGGCAGGTAAATACACCTTAAATAAAGGTATAAGTCGACCAAAGACCAAGAAGCTAGTCAGTTGTCAGTGTACTTTTGATCTTAGAAGTTGTATGTTGTGTTTACAGTTACCAACATGGTTTGGCGACTTGCATTGGTACTCTTGCTTTGCCTAAAGACATCTATTACGTTTCCTATTAAATACAAAGGTAGGCCTAACATTTTAAATAATTTTAATTTATCATTAAGTTTTCGCTTCAAGATTGAAATTTAGATTGGACTTTACTAAGTTTACTTAGAACACTTGTTGAATTTTCTGCTTGTTTAACTTTTGTTTGTAAAGTTTTACCAACTTCTAGTTGGAATTATATATTATTTAGTCATGCGAAAATTATTTGAAGTGCAATCTCTATACCGAATACATTGCTGGGTTTAATGAAACCAAAAACTACCTCAACTGTTTGCGACTTATTGCATCCGATCTTTCAAATTAGGTTACGCCTATGTTTAAACATTCTATTCTACCAAAACAATTTTACCCCTAATGTTCAACAATCAAATATTTTCTACAAATTCATCAATGTTTTTAAAGCCAATTTTGTATTTAATCTTGTCTTTGGAAATTGATTTTGAAATCTAGGCCTAATATTAGGTAGAATATTGGGCGGCATAATTCGTATTATCAAATCCAGTAACCTCCGTACATTATGAAACACAATTATTTAGGCTAATCAAATACTCGTATAAATTATGATCTTGCTCTTTAAAATTAAATGCGTTTAAATTATAAAAATAAGTGTTCTTAAATATTTCCAAGTAAAACAAAGCGATAAACAGGTTAGGCTTGCTGACTGACTATAATTTTAAAAGCGATTATTACCTTGTTGTTGAAACCGATCTTAGTGGTATGATTTAAGAGTCGGGGATACATCAGAAGCAAAGGTTGCTATCGTATTACAGAAATTTCAAAGCTTATAAGTAAAGTAGGCATAATATTGTTTACGTAATAAAAACTAAAAATGTGTGTAATATTAAATGTTAGGTTAATTCGATATAAATTAAAAGACTGGCTTTAGGCCTAGGTTTTGTTGTTCTTATCAAATAGGCCTACTAGTAGTATGACCCGGAAATGTTTCGTTATTGCTTCATTTGAGTATATCTGTAGCCTTCTAGTATTTATAAAGAGAGTACATTTTTTGAAGTGAAAATTGTTTCTGTATGTAGGGGGTAGTCTCTGGAACTACTGAACTGATTGAAAAAATATTTTTATTAATAAAAAGCTACATTATCCCTGAGTAACATAGGCTATAATTCATTTTGACAAAAAACTTTTTTATTTCAATATTTGTACATTTAGTCGGAAAAAATCTTAGGTTAGGCCTAGACTGATGAATCATCACAAGTATTTACATTTATTACCATAGCAACCAATTGAATATCAAATATTTCCATTAACAGCTGATTTCAAACTTTGAAGCAATTATTTAAATTTCTAACTTTTAGGTTATGTTTACTATATGAAAGTGAAGATCTTGCTGGTTCTTTTAACCTTTACTATAACTGGTGTTATAAAATATAAGATATAATTTTATTTGAACATTTAACATTATTTACCATCATAGCTTTAGGGTTATTATTAATAATTTTATAAAGAGGTAAAATGTTGTTTGTTTATTTGTTTGAATTACTTTAAACCTAGGGGGTAATCTCTGGAACTACTAAACCAATTGAAAAAATAGTTTTACTAATAAAAAGCTGCACTATCCTTGAGTAAAATAGGCTAGAATTAATTTTGATTTAAGGGTTAAAACAACTCCTAAAACAATAAATAAATATTAATTGTTATACTTTTTTTAAAGCTAGAGAGCTGAAATTTTGTACATTTATTTCATAAAGGATACATAGAAAAAGTAAACTAGATTTTTATTTTGTCGCGTGCTGCTAAGGGGTGAAATTGTGATAACAACCCCTCAATCAATACAAATGAATTGTTATATTTTCCTTAACTTAGTGTATTTTTTACAAAATACACAAAAAATGTATTATAGATTCACATTTTGTCGCGTGCTGGTAAGGACTGAAAATATAGTAAAAATGTAGATTGTTATACTTTCGTTAAAGCTAGAGAATAAACCCTTAATAAATTAAGAAATTTAAAATAAGAAACCACTATGTTACATCCTAATTAAAATAAATAAGACATATTTTAATTTAATAGTAGGGCCTATTTTTATATGAAATAACCTGTTGTATTTGCTTTGACGGGAGTGACCACAGGGGTTGGCGAACGAAGCCAGCAGGGGGCGGAGCCCTCTAGTAAACATATATTTAGATTAATTAATGAACACAATTTAGTGAGTGTGTTGGAAAATTAATTGTGAAATGCCTTGTGATTAAAATAAGATGCTTATGATCAGGGCAGGTGCTAGGGCGCGTATTAAACATATGCATGTTTAATGTTAATGCAATTTATTTTACATGGGTATCTACCTCATTTTAATTATTTAATTTTGATGGTAGTTATACCATTTCATTATTTTCACTTAAGTTATCAAATTGAAAACAATTTTTTTATCTTTTAAGAATAATAGCTTGAATGAACTTAGTGAATTTATATTTATTGTGTAGTTGTAGCTAGCCCATTTTAATATCTTCGATTGTAGTGAAAATATTCTCAATATGAACAATCATAGTACTATAATAATATATATATTACTATAATATTATAATTTTTTTATAATATATTTGAAAATTGTGATATTTTTAGTGAAATTGGTTGAGCAGTTTTTTTTAGAGTATAGAAAAAGTAAGGGTCTGAATTATTATTTATTTTTAAGTTAGTTATTATCCCATTTCACCCCTTTGACGTAAGTAATTGAATTATAAAATGGTTTGTAAGTCATTTAAGAAAAATATTACACAAATTTAGCTGTACTATAGCTTGTAGGAAGTTAGTGAAATTTATTTTTATTTTATAGGAGTAGGTACCCCATTTTAATCTATTTGTTTCTAGTTTTATCATATTACGTAAACAATCCTGCAACTAATATGTGTGAATTGTGAAATTTGTTGAGTTGTTTTTGTTCATAAGGAAAAAAAATAAGTGTATAAATGATTATTTAATTTTAAAGGTAGGCCTAGCTATCCTATTTCATCCCTTTGACTTAAGTAATTGAATTGCAAATGGTATTTTATATCACTTAAGAGTAATATTAAATAAGTCTAGCTTTATATTTTGTAGGAAGTTAGTGCAAGTTATTTTTACTGTATAGGGGTAGCTACCCCATTTCAATCTCTTTCATTGTAGTGACAATATTCTCTAAACAATCCTGGTAATAATATGTGAAATTTCAGTAGTTTTTGAGTATATAGAAAGGGTAGGATTATTATTTTAAGGGTAGTTGCCTGAAGTAATCGAATTTCAAATACTGTAGTTGTTTATGTCACTTTAAATAATATTAAATAATTTCAGCTTTATAGCTTGTACCAAGTTAGATTAATTTATATGTATTGTATAGGGGTAGCGACCCCATTCCATCCCTTATATTGTAGTAATTGTAACGTCTAAACACTTCCGGCAATTATATGGATAAAATTTGAAATTTTTAGTGAAATCGGTCGAATTTTTCAGTCTATAGAGGACAAAGAAACTTTCACTTTTATAAATATAATTATAGAGATTACAATTAGTCAAGAAATACAATCGAATTTTTCTTAGCAATTTTCAATGTATATAAATAACAATTTTAATATTTGTCCAATTTGCTATAGAAAATTGACAACGAGAATAACTTTATTACAAAAAAAAAATTGTAAATAGACTACAATATATATTTCTTAAACTCGAGACTAATATATTTGTTAGCTAACATCCCACTTCGTTCATTGTATTGAAAAATAAATCGACCACGCAGCTGGACCGCTGATGACGACGTGAGTTGAGCAAATTTCCAAAATTAATTTATATGCCTATGTTTTAGGGTTTCAACCAATAATTTGGGAAATAGGTCTACTCACGAATGCGTTGTACAGCTGTCTGTGTGTACGCAATATATTAGTAGATTTTGTTTGCGTCTAGTGGCCTCGCGAGTTTGCACAACTTGGCTTCGAACCGGATGCTTGTATGGTATTTTACGTTTTGATCGATTTTGGGGGGAACCAAGCGAGCTATAAGGTCGCGTAAAAAACAAAATGTGCAGAATAACATCCTACATTTATATTTTTAGAAAAAACATTTAAAAAATTTCATTCTCGTAGTAAAAACCTAAAAAAATAGTTACTTCCTGTCAAAAAACGTACTTCCGGTTGCTGGATTTTTTTAGCTAACGGACTCGTCCGAGCGACATAGACAACCAACATGTGTACCAAATTTGGACCAATAGGACTTAAAATGCGTCCGCTAGAGTGCGAACACATATATACATATGATTTTTAATGACACCCCAAAACGTGTTCTGGGGACCATGATCGGTGCTCATTTGCTACTCCCGTACCTTGGGTCTCACCATAAGGGCCACTGCAATAGCTCATTTTTTCCTACGGAAATTCGCTAAAAATCCTCGCTCTTCGAAACGAACCGAAATTGATGAAGAATGAAGTAATACAAATTTATTGATTTCAATACGGTACTGTAATCTGTAAACGTGTGTAGGCAATAAACAATAAACGGTAATTGGAAACAGAACGAGGAAGGTTTTAGCAGAGCCTTATGACTTTTGAACAGCTACCGTCATTGTAAAAGGCACATTTGAGTTCTATAAATATGTCTGCAAAAATGTCGAAATGGATTCCGACATCGGTATAACCCGAGAGAATATACAGTACCTGTCATATATCAAAGTAAATTGAGGTTAATCTGTTGTCTTTCCAACAAGAATGGTAATTTTCCGCATACGCAGGGAATATAGAAATTAGATGTAAAAGTTATTGAAATAGACAATTTGCCAACTTAAACAGTGAATTTAAAAACTCATGAGTGTAGGGCTAGTAAGTTTCGCAACCCCTTTCTAATTTTAAACCTATTACACGTATTAACTCCAAACTTTCATTAAGTTATATTGGGCAAGTTCTGCACGGGTATGAATAAATTTTACCCTTATTCGGTTAAAGGTGGGGTTACTATCTAAAATGTTTAAATAGTAACCCTTATTGTGTGATACCTCATTTTAAAGCCCTCATTGAGAAGGGAAAATTGGTGTAAAGTAACGCCCTTTCCGGTACCCATATCCAAAATGACGGAGCCAATAATTTAAGATTTTTCCACTTTTCAATGTATAGTATTCTACATACAATTATACGTGTATTAATTTAACAATTAATAATTAAAAAAATCTTTTTATTAGGATAAATATTTATTTTAATAAATAAAATATTTACTGTATTTAATATTTTTATATTTATTTGTTTATAATTTTTATTTATATATATATTTATATTTTTATGTTTTATTTTTATATTTTATTATGACTTAAATCATAATTAGTTTTTATGATCTATGTATGATTTATGATAAATCTTTATGATAAGATTTATGTATTAGGCTCCATTTTCATAAATATGACAAAAGTTCTTTGGAGTTAAATTTTTCTAAATCGTAATTAATTTAGATTAAAATAGTTGTGCAATTTTTCTTTATCTTAAAATTAATAATCGTTTGTGATATAAAAAGTTTGCAAATATTTTAACTTTTAAGTGGTTATGGAGAGGTTATAGCTTAGTTTGTTCTTGATTTTCGTGCAACATGCCTCTGATTTATACTATAGGGTTACAACCCTTTTAGTTTCCATTTTTCCTTCATGGCTAACATTGTTTATGCGCAATTTTCTTTTAAAAAATCATCTTCTTTTTACTTTCTCACTATACTATAATATAGAGAAAGTCTTAGTGATCGCACACAAAATCGGTGGTGAGATTTTTGTGGAAATATCCGTTTTGAGACCCCCTGAGTCCAAAAAAAGGGGGTTGTTTTTCAAATTGTTTTAAAACCTTTTCCGTGCAACTATACAGGCCTTATTTGACATGCTTGGTGTAAATTGGTTCGAAATCGATCGAATAGTTTTCTTTCAGCTAATAATAATGATATTTATTAGTTACTCTCCTACTTTAATACAATTATGAAGTCACAGTGAATCTGTTAATAATTTAAATGAAGGGCTGAGAAGCCAATGGGTACAAGTGAAATTTGGCTGTATAACTGTGAGTTTATCATGTGCTGAGATCTAGTGGCGAAAAAAAATACTTCGTAGACGAGCTGTTTAGCTTAGAAGCCAAGGGATACATGTGATGCAAGTCGCTTTACTTTACTTAGGTGGTAATTTACTTGTAACCTATGTTTTATTACATAACTTCTAATTCCTGTTAACACTTTCACTGGTACGCAAATTTCGCATTATCCTATGCTAGGAGTTTACCTTTTATTTACAGCCTAAATGAGTAGAAATTACTTTATTTTTTATTTTTGAATCTTTCTACGTAATAATCACTAATATTTTAAAGCTGACGCACATGTGCATCCGTAGCACATAGGCTTAAAATTGGCGTGCGAAGCACGCAATGCATTCTGTATTGATAATACTCCCAATACGGGGGTTGGCGTGCAATGCACTGTGCGTCGGCCGCTTCTCATGGTGTTCAGTATCAAACTCACATGTGCGTCCTTAGCAGTGAACGTGTTAACAGCCTAGGGGTACAAGTGACAACTTTTATCAAATATTGGCTGATAACAAAGAATAAGAGGATGAAAATCTAATTAATCTTTGTTATTATGTTAGTCTAGAATCTAGCAATAAAAAAAATACTAGTTTTAGTGATCATGGCTTTACCTGGATTTGATTATAACAGTTTAACTTTAAACTGATTTTTCTCAAAACTAACTTCACTGCACTTATACCCCTTGGCTTCTCAGCCCCTCAAATACGTTTGTGAGAAAGTATGTGCCAGGTTCTGGTACCGGTTATTTATTTAATTCTTGTCGGCTAAAATAGATATTTGCGTTATAAGCGATGAAACAGCTTCTTTACGTCATTTGAAGGTAGTGTTTGTACTGTATAATCCCCTGAGTGATGTAAAGAAGCAGTTATCACGTGTAACGTACAATATTTTACCTAACCCCATTTTTAGAACAAATTTACTTCTGTTAGTAGAATTCAAAAGTATACGTTAGTCTGTGAATCAGTGTTATTTAAACAATACAATTTTGTTTAGTAGTAATTAATCTGCTATAACAAACAATCAGCTGATCTAAGCGTTTCAAACAAGCAGCTGTTTGAAGCGTGATGTAATCGCTACTTATGGACACTTTAAATCACTAGAGATGTAAAGTAGATCAGTAAATTACTCCTGGAATAGGACAGTTTAACACGTGGGGTTAGGTAAAAATATTTATACGGCTGTTTAGTATAGGTTACGTGCGACCTAGCAAAAATCGTGGCTGTAGCCACTCTGCTAGTAGTTACAATCCGACCCATTTTTCGAAAGAAAAATGTTTACAGTGGGTCGTTCCAACTTAATTATTTAGTCCTAGTTTACAAACCTTATGCACGTTTAAGAAACCATACTTGTTTTAATTTTTAATTTATTTTTTACTTAAAAAACAATCATCTGTATGGCTTCGTCATTACTTAAAATAGCTATAGATACAATCGGTTGTAACCTAACCTAGATCTGTTCGGTCACTAGTGGCACTATGAAAAATTGGTGGCTTGCGGCACGGGTCGCATCCGGCACGACACCGTGTTATAGGCCTACAGAATATAAATAACGGTACCAGAAACTGGCACATACTTTCTCACAAACATATTTACATTAGGCCTACAACACTACCGTACTTTATAAGGAAGCACATGTGAGCTTGACACTGAACACTATGAGAAGCGGCTGACGCACAGTGTATTGAGTGCTTCGCACGCCAACCCCCTGTATTGGGATCAATACACAGTGTATTGCGTGTTTCGCACGCCAATTGTAAGCCTGTGTGTTATGGACATATAAAACATTAGTGATTATTACTCAAAAAGGTTCAAAAATAAAAAATAAAGTAATTTCTACTCATTTAGGCTATAAATATAAAAAATAAAAGGTCAGCTCCTAGCATAGTAAATACGAAATTTGCGTAGTAGTAAACTTGTTAAACAGATTTACTGTGACTTCATAATTAATTGTATTAAAGTAGGAGGATGAGAGGGGACACATAAAGTAGCAGAGTAACTAATAAATATTATTATTATTAGCTAAACGAGAATGTTTATAAAGATGTGATTTTTGGCATGTGGTAGGGTACATTAAGGGCTACAAATAAGCTAAATTTTATCAAAATCGTTAGAGCCGTTTTTTATAAAAAAAACTCAACTGTTTCTTGAAACTGTTGTAAAATCCTCGCTTAGTGTTCGTCCATGACCCCATAAGATTATACCTTTGAATTTTCATATTTGTGTCTTGAGTAGTTTTTGGCCTGCATTGATTCTATGTCAGTCATTCTGGCCAAAGTTATTTGTATAATATACAGATAATGATAATAATTTAGGAAAAATCCATTTCAGAACTGTTGCATTTTAATGTTTGATATCTTTACTAATAAAACTATTGATTGTATCTTTAATAAACCATTTGTTTTTATTCAAATGCTTATGGACTGAAAGTGGTTTGAACCGGTTTCAAAATTATCTCAGATCTGATTAATTTAGTAAGATAGCATATGTGATATTTAAATTTTAAATTTGTTGGTATTTAATTACTCTTAAAAAATATTAAATTCTTTGTGTTTCTGTTGCAGGTGCAGATACAAAGACCAGCTTAATTGAAAGCGGCTTTTCTGAAGCTCGTACTTTTCACCACAACATTGAACACGGCATCCAAGATGGCCTAGAACACGGCGAGCAACTCCTTCTCAACCTTCATTCCAAATTACAAAGCCTTCGTAATCACCTGATACAAATGAAAGGAAATCACAAGAATAAAGAAAATTCCCCGCTCGATATCTTCAAGGATTTGGTTAAAACCCACTCAGAAAGTTACGCGCACGAGTCAGGAGAGCAAACTGTTCAGAATCCGTTGTTATTTGAAATGCCCTCCAAACTTTTTAACACTTATGAAAACTGTACAACAACTGAATCGTATTTTCTTAAAGAACCTCTTTCAGCAACAATGAATCCTTCAACAGAACTGAAGGACAGTCATGCTACTGAAACCGCCGTACATAATGTCGATGATGGTCCAACATCAAGTCCGAGTGCAACCATTAGTTTTTCCTTAGAATCATCAGAGTTTACTACAAACGCTGTAATACTGCATGAAGAAGAAGAAACATTTCAAACACCACTGTCGACTAATCCCACTGCAAGAATTAATTTAAACTTCCAATCAACCACAGGTTCATCAGTCACATCTGCAGGACAAAACATACTGTCTGATATTACTTTACCGAATGAATCGATTAACGCAACAAATGTAAATACATTGGAAAATGTTGACATTCAACCAAACTCAGATGTAGTAAATCTTTCTTTTGAAACTCCAGAATTTCCAATAAATTCTATGACTGATAGCAAAGTCAAATTTCAATCAACAGAGTCAGCTGTTCCTGGGACGGCCAGTTCTTACTTAAATTCACAAACCGACCCATTTATACCAACCACGACTGTAGCACAAACCACTTATCCTGAATTTAATTTTCCGTCTCAATTTAGCTTTGCAACAGACTCGGCAACCGAAAGTATATTAGAGGAGATGACACCTCTCAAACCAACTCCTGCCGTTGAAACTTCTTTTTTATATTCTCCCGTTACAGAAACTGTAATTGATTCTTTCTCAGGACAAAAAGTGTTTTCCGTCCCTTCTTTTCAAATATCGGCTGGAACAAAATCATCAACTGTAAATCCAACAAATAGTGAAAATTACTCAACTGGAAATTCGATTGGAATTGGTGCATCAGATTTTAAAATAAATGGCACAACTTCAAGTACGCCAACAAATAAGTCACAATCGGAAGAAAGTGTTACATTCTTAGAAAAATCTGACTATGTTTCGACACCTTTAAAATCTACGACAAACGGTAATAGTGGAACAGATAATGATAGGCCTAATACTTTTTCTGATGCGATAGTGGATCAAATTAAATTTCTTGAAGAATTGGATGCAGCTAACAAGGAAGAAGAATTGAAAGAAATGTTGCTATTATCTCAGTTGTTTGTCCCAACTTATGAAGAAAAAATTACTACTAAGGTCAATGAATCTATAGATGTTAGATTTGGTGGACTTGAATCAACGCTGTCTGAATTTGACAATTTGGACGGATCAGATACGAACAATGAGTTTAATAACTTAAAATGGATAAACAATTTTACTACTGAAAACGATGAAACAAATCAATCAGGGAATTCAAACAGAACAGGTTATGAACAAATCTTAAGCGAGCCAGCAAACAAATATGAAGACACGCCTTATTTTGAAAGTCAAACACACTCTACAGTGGGTAAGATCAATGATAGTACAACATCTTCAGGTTATGTTTCTATTGATTTGAATAAAGACCAGGTTGGAATTGATAGTACAGTTTCTTATACGACCCAGATAATTAATAAAAAAGAAATGATTATAAGAGTTATTAGATCAAACAGCAATTTAACAAATGAGTTGGTACTTCCAAATAATACAGAAAATACTACTGACATGGATTCTACAGAAAAAAAAACTGAATCCAATCTGACCAAATCTGTTAAGGAAAACACTGAAACTAATATTACAAAAAAACAAGTTGTGGATTATGATTTGACCACTTCATCAAATAACAATTATTTTCCAGTTATAAGTATGCACAATGTACCGGTAGATGCTATTTTAGGAGTAGACCAAAATCCAGTTGTAGGTGGGAAAGGGTTAACAACTACAACTAGTGATCACCAATTGAACGTTAAAAATACATCCGATGGTTCAACAACTATCGCAGCAGAAGATGAAATCACTTTGAAACAAAATGTCAAAAAAAGTAGTTCAACAATTTACACTGATGAAGTTAACAGTGGTTCAAATTTGACTATAAAATCAACAAATACCCAAATGGAAGAGGAAACAATGCCAAACATACCAACGGAATCAGTAAAACAAGAAAACAATAGTTTTGAAGGGTTAGAAAAATTTAGAAGCATCGAATTCAGCGATTCAAATGAAGGAAGCTATACAAATTTATTTCATGTTAACAAAGGTCTCCTATATGGTAAGATTGGAAAAGGGTCATCAAAAGAGACAGAAAACAGTCCTACGGGAATCGCAGAGCTTTTCAAAGTAATTCTCGAAGGGTATACACGCAATGAATTTTCAGAAGAAGAGTTACAAACAATAAGAAATCTTCTGAAGGATTTGTTAATTTTGTTTGGTGATGAAACACGTTATTTGGAAAATCATAAACATGCAAGAGCAAACGATAAATCTTTGGAAAGAAACTCAAGCGGTGTACAAGATCGGAAAAAAGTATTAAGAAAACGAAATGTGAAAAATGGCAGACGCAGATCTCTCAAAGTAAGGAGAAGTCATCATAAAGATCAAGCCATACCTGAAAGCGATATTGTTAAAACAACCAACGCATCTGAAGCCGCTGCGATTCTTGCGCTTCTCAACGAAGGCCATGGTCACTACCAACAAGACGATCCTTCTTCCGGAGAAAATATATATTACTACGACGAAGGAGATGAGTATGAAGAAAACTATTACGACGAAGGAAACCATTCTGTGATGGCCAATGATGAAGAATTTTACGACAATTCCGAAGAAGCTTCTTTTCGCGAGCTCATTTCTCTCGCATCCAGACACAGATCCCGAAAGCAAAAACTCCAAGAGTTCTCCAGACACGCGACGAAAATTAGATCGCACGACAGACCGACAGACTCGATGGACAATCGAAAGTGAATTTGTAGTGTTGTGCTAACAGAATTGTATCTATTAATATTTTCTCCGGAAGAAATCATTTCAAGTGAGAAACCAAACTGTGATGTATTATGTGTTTAGGTTATGACATTCGTCTAGTCATAAGGGCTAGATTGGGCGGTACGAGATTACTATTTTCAACTTTAACAGGTTATATGTACAGATTTTATTATCGGTCAGTGTTTTATCGTGCCAGAGTGATTTCATTTATTAAATTGACAGACCAAACAAAATGTTTACTTTTGTACAAATTCAATTGTAAAATTTTTAAATAACTAAAAGCAAATTATATTTAACTAAACAACTAAAAATAAGTTTTTATTTTTTATAGCAAAGGTTAATTCTTAAACTTTTATTAATTTGTGCAGAATGTTTTTTTTTACATTTTCCGGTATTTTGTAAATTTGTGTGGAATATGAACTAATACTTCCTTCTCTTAGTTTCTAAATTTTGTTAATTGTAAGTTTAAAAAATTGCATGTTTCATTCTACATGAGGTTTTTATTAAACGGATTCAACAGAATTTGTTTTATTTTAATTGATTGGAGTGGTCTTATTATAATCTGTGTGCTTTGGAGTATGTTCAGAGGCTTGTATTTGTGATATTTTATATTATACAATGTTTCCTGTAGTAAATTTGAAATATTAGTAGGCCTTTTGTAAATATTTTAATGGCCGTTCTCAATAATTTCTTCATTATGTAAATATTCAATTTGTTATTTAATCATTTATACCCTTATAAACCGATGTGGCTGTTTTATGGTCATTCCCCCAAAACTAATTTGTTATACTTGTTTGTATTATTATTTATTGTTACACAATTTATACTTTGACAATGAAATAAATAAAGCATATTTTATTTAACAGCTTGATTTTTATTGGAATTTTGAAAAACCATAGTATGTGTTGATTTCTTGGATTCCTACTTTTTAAAACATGTGTTTAAAAATGCCCCCATAAAATTAGGGGTGAATAGATATTTGTTTACATTTTGTGAAAATGCTAACTAATAATTACCAAAACAATACCAAAAACAAACCTCCAAAATAGTGTCTTTACTTATAAGATATAAACTCTGTGCGCTTTACACCCTATTTCTTCTATGTGTGTATTTAAATGAAAAATATTACTTTTGAACTATATACTGTATAGTTTGAAATAATGTGATACATGGGTAATCAGTTTAAATTATATTGTGTATTACTCTTTTTATGTTTTTAAAGTTCCAATAAAAATAAAGAAAACTACAGGAAAAACTTTAATTTAAGTGAGTTTACTGAAATATTACGTGCAACATGGCGTAAAAATCTGTTACAAAGAGTCACATGTAGAAATACTGAAGGAGTGCAACAGAATGTGAAGTTCAGGTGAAAAAATAAAATCGTACAGCTATGACAGAGGGAGATTGATTGACTGATATTGACTTTATTTTTGGGGGCGAGGTTAGCACTATTCAGTCCTCTCTTCCACCTAACCCCAACACAAAATTACAAACATTTACAAAACAAAATTCTTAAAAATAAATAATACTTTTAACAGACAAAAAATAAATGTAGCTTATACAATTAATAAAAACATTAACAGTAATTCGATACTTACTAGTTAAATATGTATTACAATCATAATTAAACATTCACACAACTGAATAATAAACACTTCTAATGTACGCCTCAAAACTGGGATGCATCATCCACTTTGAACAATAAATATGACATCAACAGCTTTGAAAACTGGACATGGCCGTCAGCAGACTTAATTGCATCCAGTAGCGAATTCCACAGACGGCAAGCAGACACTCTAAATGATTTATTATACTTCATAGTCCGGTGCAAAGGTATGGCAAGAGTAGTACCACCTCTTCTAGTACTCTTTGCACTCATGCTAGAGATATAGACAAACTTTTCTGCCAGGTAAGTCGGCATTCCAGTTTGTAGATTAGAATGTAACATCATCAGAGTATGATATGTCCGTAGTTCATTAACTTTTAAGATGTTAAGAGTTTTATAATGAAGAGAAACATGAGCATCGCGTTTTAAATAAAAAATAAAACATATACAGAAATTCTGTGCCCGCTGCAATCTGTTAGCCAACACCAGATCTCCCTACATCTTAGGGATGCTGTAAATCAAAAATACCAAACAGAAGTGAGGCATATTGGTATTGAAAGAATAGTTGATTTTAAAAATAGTTTGTATTGTGATGAATGGAAAACCTTATTAAATAATTCAACCACGCAGCTGAACCGCTGACGTGAGTTGAGCAAATTTCCAAAATTAGGTTTATAGGCCTATGTTTTAGGTTTCAACCAACAATTTGGGAAATAAGTCTATTCACGACGGTGCTGAATAGCTGCAAAATTTTTCGCACGCCATTCCGCATATTGGGAGTATCTTCAATACACAATGCAATGCGTGCTTCGCACGCCAACCCCACTTGATAAAATCCACCACATGGCTTTGAACCGAGTACTTTTATGGTATTTTATGCTTTTATTGATTTTGGGGGAACCAAGCGAGCTATAAGGTCGCGTAAAAAACAAAATGTGCAAAATAACATCCTACATTTATATTCGTGGAAAAAACTCAAAAACAAATTCATTCTCGTAGGAAAATCTAAAAAAATAGTTACTTCCGGTCAACAAACATGCTTCCGATTGTTGAATTTTTTTGGCTAACGAACTCGTCCGAGGAACGTAGACAACCAACATGTGTACCAAATTTGGACCAAATCAGACTTAAAATGCGACCGCTAGAGTGCGAACACATATATACATATAGGCTATATATGATTTTTAATGACACCCCAAAACGTGTTCTGGGGACCATGATCGGTGTTCATTTGCTACTCCCGACCTTGGGTCTTACCATAAGGGCCACTGCAATAGCTATTTTTCCTATGGAAATTCGCTAGTAACCAAGCAGCAGGGCCTTTGCTCGAATGTATTTTTGAAACTATTTAATCAATGATTTTCTTGCAAAACAAAGTTAGAAGACCCAGTGCTCATACTAGTCCTTTGCATTGGAATGATTAATATTTAAGTGATTTGGAAGATGAGAGTTGTGTTCTTTCTCGATATTTTCCGAATTACAGATGATAATGTTTATCTTCAATCCTTCAATAACCACAGGAGTGCTTACAAGTTGGATATCAAACAGGCAAAAAAGCAGCAAATGAAAAGTATATATCTAACGCTGAAATCAAATGTAAGTTAGTTTGGACAGTCATAAGTCTGTACAACAGGAAGAGAGAAATCTAAAAGATCTGTGACATCATATCACACATGGTTATAAAAACTATTTAGTGGCTGTAGTAGAAGATCTTACTCAAGTTCCCGTCAATATAGAAGAAGCATTACAAGGGATCTGGAAAGTCAATTCAGGTGGGTTGAAGTGATTTTTGTGTCAAAAACTTGTGATGTGTTGTTAAGAAGTGTAATAAAAGATATGAAAAGAAAACTGTAAAGATTTAAATATGGTTTATCAAACGATTTCATTAAAGAAATTATTGTTTTTATTCTTGACCTACTACTTTTGTGAATCAATGATTCTGTCAGAGAGGGTGTGTTCCCAAAATGTTTGAAAGTGGCCAGTTGAATATTTAATGTTAAATAGTTCCAGTTCACAAAAAGGGACATAAAAATTCCCCTACAAACTACCCTCCTATAGGACTTGTGTCAGTGTCAGTCAGTGTGTTTTAAAAAGTTTTAGAAACAGTACATAAAAACCAAATCTGTAATTTTTTTAGGACAACAATATTTTTAATTCTAGTCAGTATGGATATAGGAATAGGGAAGTACAGCACAAATCCTATGGATGACTTGATTAAATTCGTTTTGCAAGCTAAGGAGGAAAGCAATGTTTTGGGCACCATTGTGAGCCTTCGATTGTGTTCACCACAAAATTTTACTCATGAAAATGGAAGTCTATGGCATTTGTCGAGATAACATGAGAATATTCAAATCCTTTCTCTCTGATTGGCAAACAATATGTTGATGAACAACATTCAATCTAAGGTAATTAGTATTACATCAGGAGTTTAACATGGTTCCATACTTGGACCTATAATGTTTTTGATCTTGATAAAAGATGTAGTAGGTTGCTGGGCAAAAACAATATTTAGTATTAAAACAGAGCAAATTAAGTCCGTGTCACTTATATAACTGATTTTGTTGCTCTCAATGAAATTTTCTGCTTTACAATTTACAAGAAACACAGATCCCTTCATTGTTTCTTGAAGGAAAGATATCTTATTGTAGTTTCCCTCTGATAGAGAAATACAGTCAATATGGAACCACATTCCATATCAACCATATCATCAGATACTGTTTTTTTTACATACACCACACATGAATATCATTGAAAATCATTTTTATATTTCATACTTAGGTCAAATCAACTGTGAAATTATTATTATGAAAAAGATAAATATTCACTTTAGGTCCATTAGTCATTTAATGTGTACTGTTTACAGATTTGATTACTGTCCAACAAACTCAGGCCCACTCAACAGTTCTCAGACATCACTGTATATGAAAAGCAACGTGGTCTTTCATATGCAATGAAATAATCACTGCGAAAAACTCCGCAACTTTGTACAAGACTTTTAAAAGTAGCTTGCACATTTACTTCAGTTTTTGAAGTAGAGCAGCTACAAACTGGTTGCCACCACATTGAACAAGTCCACTGAATCCTTCAACGCAAATGACGTCAATGTTTTCGAAACTGCGTCCTCTTACCACTAATTTTAATTTTACAAGCAAGATAAAGCTTCAAGAAGGTTGGCGGTTGATATTCTTATTTTTGGTACAAAACGTGCAGAAAGGCTGAATGAGTTGTTTTGCCGCAACCATGGTTTTTTGCAAATTGTTTCGCCAAATCTTTTTAAAAAGCTATCCTATTGAGGACTGTTTGTTTGATCTTGAGGTGAAAATTCAAAATGGACAACTCCGTTGAAATCGATGAAACTGTGAGTTTCACTTTGACAAAAGGATCAGGATTTTCGAGCTACCCTAGCTTTTTCGATTGAGAGTGTTGCTAGTTTACAGGGCACTTGCCTAGGGTGCAAAAGATTTGGGGGCGCAAAACGAGGGGATTTTTTTAAATACATTTACTTCTGGTTCAATGTACAAACATTTTTTCACAAAAGTTTTAACATATAGAGCATGGGCGCCCATATGATATTTTCTAGGGGAGGGCTAGACCGGGGTTTGAGGCATAACACGTTTACTGCACATGTGAGTTTGACACCACTGAACACTATGAGAAGCAGCCGACAGTGCATTGCGTGCTTTGCCTGCCAACCTCTGTACTGGGAGCTTGGGAGGGGGCTGTGGCCCTTGAAACAGAGGACAAAAAATTAAAATTACAGAAAATGCTCCCTCACCTGACAACCAATGCCCACAAGTCATATACCTATGCGATGTGTGTGTGCGCGCGGGCGAACCAAACACTGGGCAGAATTATTTGGACAGTGCAGTGCAGAGGGCGTCTGACTGATGATGAGTCACCACCCATTAGCACTGCTTGCGGGCGCCGACCGAGACAAAATACTGATACTGTACTCCGTTGTCCAGAGAGTTAAGGGAAAATAATATTCCTCCCGGACCAAAACTGGCAAGGCAAGAACTCAAACAGGGGGTGCTTTGATAGTGGTGAGGGGAGGCGCAACAGTTTTAAGTGCCTAGGGCCCTAGGGAAGTTAAAAACGGTCCTGCTAGTTTAGGGCTAGGGTCATCCCTTGAAGTAATTAAAGCAATTTGTTTCTATTAGACCTATGGTTTATGTTTTCAGAGTTGGGTACAAAGGCACCCATATGATATTTTCTAGGTGGGCTAGAATAAGGGCATGTAGATTAAGAAGTACCCTCTCCTCCTATGGCCAAAATGGTCAGAGGAAATCTTTGACCTACCACGGAAAACTTAAAAAATTTGTGAAGCCAATTTGACTGTTTAGGTGAAATATTAACATACAAAGCAACTAGTCTTTGTACACCATCAATAAATACACAAAGCACAAAGCTACGTAGTGCCCCAGCAGCTTGTGCTCGATCTGTTGTAAGAAAAAAAGTATATGTAAAATGAAACGCTACATAACATTTTTTAAATGTTCTTGTGCTAAACCACTGCTACGTAATACTGACTTTTAAATAATTCTGACTATAATTATTATTAATATACATATTTTTCTTTCCCTGGGAGCTAGGGGGCGCCACGAATCCGGGTCTGCCCCCGGTTATTGGCGCCCATGGTTGGATAATGTTGAAAAAATATTTTTTTCATGGCTAGTCTTTATAAAAAGCATTTGATTCCGCATGACTTTCCACTTTTGACGCTGCGATTAGAGGCGTAGCTTTGCAATGGTTTTCCTTGTACCTAAATGGTAGAATGCAATAAACAAAAATAAATGATAGTTACAGCGATTTAGAAAATGATCGATACGGTATTCTTCAGGGGTCTGTGCTCTCTGGTCCTTTGTTTTTAATATATGTAAATATTAATTTGCAAATGCAAATGCAATGGAAAAGTTCATGGGCGACCTTGTAGCTTTCGCTAATGATTCCGATCTGTTTTATAAGGCTGATTCCGAGCAACAATTACAAGCAGAAATGCAGAATGAAATATCCGCTTTGCGTTGGTGGTTCTCGCAAAATTATATGATAATGAGCCCGAAAACAAAATATGTCATTCTCAGTATTGCCCTAAGCACCTTTGCTGAGTCCTTAAAATAGCATAGTATAAATTGTAACTTGACTAAATTAAATGCACTTGCCTTTCTGTAGATCAGGTTGATTATATCAAATATTTAGGTTTGTTTGTTGACTCAATGTTGACGTAGGAAAAACACATAAGTTACTTAAAAAATAATTTCATCAAATACAGAGGGGTGACAAATTATTAGACTCAAAGCATATTTTTTACATTTTTTGTTGCTAGAACATTTCAACGGTACTTTTACTCATTATATGTGTGTAAATATTGTTGAAACTGATGCTACATGTTATGTGGTACAACTTTGACTACAACTCGTCCATACTAGCACAGGAAAAAACAAAACGATAGTACAGTCAGCTGTTTTCTATCATCTGGAGTGATAAACTCAAATTTGTTTACCAATTGCTCTGTGTTTTCCTACTTCATTGTTAAGTGTTTAAATGTGTTTTTTTGGTTATTTTAGTGCTATGTTTGTAATAACATATATCAGTTTCGTCTTTGTTTAGTAGATGTCATGTTTTAGTAGATGTATGTCCCATTATTAAAACTGTTTAGGGAAGTTTTGTGAAAATGGGTAAAACATCAGATCTGTCACCTAGGAAGTAACTCTGACAATGGTTCTTTTAGAGAAAAATTGCTATTCTCAAAGATAAATAGCCAAAAGGCTTAATAGTTCACAAAAATCTGTGAGAAGGATTAAGTTAGCTTCTGATAACAACAATGTTTACGAATCAAAGCGAGTTGTAAAGGGCGGGCGTAAACGTAAACTCAATGAAACACTAATCAGAAAACTGAAGAATGTGGCTTTAAAAAACAGAAGAAAGACAAAAAAGCAGCTGATAGAAGAAATGAAAGACTATGGAGTCAATATTTCTCCAACAATTGTTACCGAGCCCTTAAAGATTTAAATTCCATATTAATAGTATCCAAGTCACTTCAATAAATAAATTTACTGTAAATTATAGTTACCTATATATTACGTGAATTTTTCCATCATGTGACTTAATTTGGTCTTCTGCTCAAGACGCGTTTCGGGGCAGTAGTCCCATCATCAGTTGTAAATTAGATCACTCCGTTGGAGGTCGTTATACAATATAAAAACACAAACACAATACATAAAAGACACTATACACGCACATATACAAAAATATTAACGGCCCTCATTCGTGAGGGTTAACTAGACTTCCTCGTCTATCACGCGTGACACTGACAGTAATTTTCTATATTTAGTTCTTAATCCTACCCTATTAATCCTAACAACACAGCCTCCTGAAAAAATGTCGTCCCCGACATTTGCTACAGCTGGGGAAAGTCCCTGGGAGGTGTCCTCATCACTACTACCCTTTTCAATATAACACGTACCTTCAAACACTATTTTTTTTCTAAGTAATCAGTTAAAAAGTAACAACAATTTTATCCTAATACAATAACAATACAACAATCTTATTCTAATATTTAATTTTCAATGTCTGCTGTTGATGATGATGATGATGTTGCTGTAGCTCCTGCGTCGTCCTCCGCTCATGTCCGACAACTGCTACCGCCTCACGTGTCACCTGATCTGTTGCTTCTACTGTCTAGCTGGTAACACTCCTCTGGCTGGTGCTCATTGCTGTTGCCATACTAGTAATCATTCTAGAACATACTTGTAAGCAATTATTGTCTGAGAACATGTTCTGTCGCCTCTATTGCTGGCTGGAACTAAGCAAACTTCATGTTTCAATATGCATCATACAAATAAAACAATGACAAAAGAAAACTTATTACCCTACTAATACTGTGGTTGTTTCACCTTAAAGGTACCAAGAAAAACAAACTGTTGCTTAAACAAAGACAATGTACAAAATGAGCTTCAAGAAGAAACAAAAATATCGTATACCTAAAAATGAATTAAATGCTATAATCCTCCCCTCCACTATACTTATCCTATACTCTACACTATACTCTAACTTATTGTCTGTTCGCCTTATCTACTAATAATAAATTATATATTTTTCACAAAATTTAGCTGTACCGGTGTGCTTGCCGTCATTGCATGTGTGTGTGTGCCTTGCCGATCCATTATTTCCGCCGTTGGTTAAAAGTGGTATTGCCGTCTGTCCTGAGTCTGGGTGGGTAGTTGTGGTTCGACGTGTATCGTATTATGTGGTCCTAATGTCAGGTCTCCTTGTGAGAAGACGCTTTGTGTGTTAAGGTAAATTGAATTTGTCGTGTTTCGTTTTTGCAGACATGTCCTGTGCAGCTATATGGATTGCCCTCGAATCCGAACCGTATTGTCCAATAAGCAGTTAAAAATCGTTGCCCAAAATTATATCGCAAGATAGGTTTTTGTACTAAATGTACGGATTGCGTGTATGACATCCTATATTATCTGAAATGATGCGGTGACCTTCCCTGACACATTGTTTCCTGTGTCTAAAATTTGTGCGCAAATATTTCCGAGACACCCTGTTACGTGTAGCACTTGATTCTCCTCTCGCCCTTGTATGTGTGTTTCTCAGATCGCCTGATCATCCCTGTACTTACACTGCTGTTGTGTAGGCAGCTATCCGCCTTGATCTTGTGTTTCATTTGGCAATAACCTCGACTCGAACCATGTTGCCACATTCGTCACCGTTTTTCTGGTGGTAGTGCATTCTCTTTTAAACGAAATCCAAATGTTTGGGTTGTTCTCGCCGCTGTTCAGCCTTCCATCGCATTTCTGCCTTGTCCTTAGTGTTTACTAGAAATATGCTTTGGCTCCGAGGCTTTTCTGGCTCAGTGAAATATCGTTCTCGCATCCCCGGCCACAGTGGCTTGTTCTGATACCTGTCCCTCGCAAAGTGCCCTATCTTTCCGCAAACATAACACCCTTGATGTAGCTCCAATCGGTAGTTATTACACTGTGCCGAAGTTGGCCATCTCTCCATTGCATGATGTCCATTACTATCGTTGCTCTCTCGTGTCCAACGCCCGCTGGTATTCTGCTAAATACGCGGTGACCTGTTAATCTGATAGTACTCCCGTGCATCCTCTCGCTGCGTCATCTCCTGGTCGCTCATATGCACACTGCCTATGCACTCCCCCTGGTGGTAACTTTAGACAGCTGTTAAGGTAAAAAACACCCAAAAATTGCACAAGACAAAAAATAATATTTTTAGTAGAAAATTTTCAAAAAATGTTATCAAATTGTAAATTTATTTCATCAAGCATCCTCGTCAGAAATTTCTATAAAAATAAACCTATTTTTTGTTAGTTTTATGTGATAATGGTGCCTGGACATTGAATGAACAAGTGTCCTTTCTACAAAAAACAAACATTTCATAATCTTCATTTAATTTTTTGAAAAAGTATACTTTTAAGTTTTTAATATGAACAAGAATCACTAAAAATGCTATTGACACAGAAGAATTTATAACAAAATAGGATTCACAAGCTTATTGTATAACTATTATCATTATATTGGTTTTACAATTTAATTTTTTTCTTTATGTGCATTTTGTATGGTGTTTTTCTGTTTTTAAAAACTGGGGTCTTGAAATGCCCCACCATACCAGTCATGGGGAGCCCATACCTATGGGCATGGCCCCCCCTAGCTACCAGTATGGGAGTTGGCGTGCGAAGCACGCAATGCACTTTGTATTGAAAATACTCTCAGTATGAGGGTTGGCGTGCGAAGCACGCAATATATTGTTTATTGTAAATACTCCCAATACGGTGGTTGATGTGCAGTACACTGTTCGTCGGCTGCTTCTCATAGTGTTCAGTGACAAGCTTACATGTGCGTCCTTAGCAAACGTGTTACGCCTCATTCCCCGGTCTAGCCCCCCACTCCTCTAGAAAATATGGGCTCCCATGATACTAGTTAAGGTTCTCTGGAATACTATACCAGACAAGGGTTAAGTTAAAGGGATGAAATGGAATAACTACCCTAAAAATTAAATAAAATAATATTGAAGCATTGCCGGGTCCAGTTTACTAGGCCTATTCATGTGAACTATATTAACTAAAATATGGGCTAAAATATTCCGATCACAAACAGAGCTAATAGGCCTACAAGAGGTGACGCAGAAGTAGCCTACTAGGCCTACCTACAAATAAATAAAAATTCCACCTCATGATGACAATTTATGAATTAAATCCACATTCGAGGTTTTGTAGTTTTATAGCTGGCCTGGGGCTTATTAGCGAATTTCCATAGGAAAAATATTGCAGTGGCCCTTATGGTAAGACCCAAGATCGGGAGTAGCAAATGAGCACCGATCATAGTCCCCAGAACACGTTTTTACGTCCGATTTGGACCAAATTTGGTACACACATTGGGTTTCTAAGTAGCTTGAACTGGTATGTTAGCAAGAAAATTGACCGGATGCCAAATTTTTGACCGGAAGTAACTTTATGTATATATGTGTGCGCACTCTAACGGACGCATTTTATGTCCGATTTGGTCCAAATT
>JAGFPH010000921.1:28762-39914 GCA_018207615.1 Philaenus spumarius | reverse complement strand
ACTAATTTCAATCTATTCCAGTTTCGTCAATTTTTGGAATATCAACACCAAATTTGTTTTACAAGTTGAGTACACCAGTATAAATATTCTTAGTAAGTATGAACGATTTTTTCATGTTATTTTTAAAAACGAGGCGCTTGAAAATGGTCTTCTGTTTTACCTATCTCGTTTTAACTATAACACTTTTGGATTCAACGACTCCATTTTCGACATTTTTGAACTTATCGATTTAAAAATTGGTACAAAAGTTAAAAACACAATTGTTTTTTTCTATACTTATTTTAAAAACTATATTTAAAAAATTGACTAATCTGCAGCCTATTAACTCAAGCGTTTTGATGAAAAATCTAAAAAGGTCTAAAATTATACTTTTTTAAGTTACTTGTGCTTTAAAAAGTAAATAATAAAAAAGGTTTATACTCCTTGATCTTGTTTGAATCTTTATATTTAACTTGTAAAAAAACTTTCAGGTTGATATTTTGAAAATTTTCTAAACTGGAGCTGTTTAAAATGAATTGGTGGGTCCGGTACTCCTAAAATCGATAAACCCATTAATAAGTCAAGTGGCTCTAGATCGGGTAATTTTCAAGATAACAAGCTGAGACTCAGCATAAATGTTTAAAATATATATTTTAACTCCTATGTCAAGTTTCAATTCGATATATTAAAATTCGGCCAATTTAGAATGAGCCAACGCTTCATATATGAATAAGATGTCCCCTTTTAGTGATTTCCCCTGCTGCAAAATACATACCTGCATTATAGAATTTTTTCCAGACAAACCATTGCTCGGACGAAATAAATACATACGACCGTTTTTGTTGCAAAATACCTCCCCTACACGGTGGTATTTTTTATTTTCCTCTATCTTCATCCCATCTCGAAATATTAAGGATAATCGAAAAAAAAATGATAATCGATTTTTTTTCGACTTTGGGAAATCGATAGACTGGTAAACTTTTTTTATGTTAATCTACATACTTTAATGTACTTATAAAAAAAATTCAGCCGTATTGCAAATTACTGGAACTTTTGGTCTAAATTGACCTCTACCGACTGGCCTATTAGGAGGCAGGAAAATATTATACACTACGTGAGAAAAGGCATGTAGGCTATGGAACTCATTGCCGGAGAGTTTGAAATGCATCAATGACCGTGTTCAGTTCAAGAAGTAAAGGCTTTGGGTTGTTGATTGTGCGACAGTTTTGGGTAGTTTCGGGCGCTCGGGTGGGATTTGAGGCATGTTTTTAAATGTGTGTATGTTTGAGAGTGTAAGTGTGTTTATGTATATATTTATGTATTACTAGGGGAGACCCCTGCGTGCTCCGCACGCCAACCCCCAACGGAACCTTCTAAAAACATATGTTATGTTTTATTTATAATGAATGTGTAAGATTAATAATAACCTCAAAACTAAGATGGTAAATAATGTTAAATGTTGAAATCAAATTATTTCAAATTATTCTATGCCTAACCTAAGAATTTTTTCGACTAAATTTACAAATATTGAAATAAAAAAATGTTTTTATCAAAATTAATTATAGCCTATGTTACTCAGGGTTAGTGTAGCTTTTTATTAGTAAAACTATTTTTTCAATCGGTTCATTAGTGCCAGAGATTACCCCCTACATACAAACAAACAAACAAACAAACAAACTTTACCTCTTTATAATATTAGTATAGATATAGATATAGATAATGTAACATAGTTAACTTTTAGTTTCATTTTACTTAGTAGACAAATGTGTAGCCTAAATTTTTAGTTTTTATTCATTATGTTTTAGAAGTAATTGTTATTTGTAGTTTTGTTTCTTCATTAATTTTTATTTGTAATAAGAATTTTTATGTATTTGTGTATTTTTTGTTTCGAGGTTAAGTGGAAAGAGGGCCCAATGGTCCTAACTTCGCCTCAATAAATAAAGATTATATTTATTACTAGCTGACACGTACGGCGTTGCCCGTGGTGGTTAGTATTTTCAGCCTTTTTAACGTAATTGTAATCTTTTGAAGTGTTCAGTTAGTGAGTGGTATTTGGCTTTTATATACAGGGTGTCCCAGGAGGAACCCGACAAACTTCTACGGTGTATTTCTCTCGTCAAAATAATGAAAAAAGTTCATATAAACATGGGTCCGAAAACGCTTCGTTTTCCAGATATCTGCCATTTTGTTTTTGTACAAAATAATTCATATCTAGAGAACGGTTTGACTGATTGAGTTCAAACTTGGCATGAAGTTTAACCTGTCAATGATATATCTCAAGAAAAATAAACGATTAAATCCAATCATGCGTTTCAAAATGGCGGCTGTTTGAAAATTTCAAGCCTAATTTACTCCAAAACCGTACATTTTAACGAAAAATGTCAAGACACCTTTTTTGTAGCCCTTTTGATTCCCTATCGGATGGTCTAACTGTCAAAACAATCGGATGAAGGATAACAGTTAAGTTATGTGTACTAATTGGTTTTTTTCAACCCGGCATCCTATACCAACACAGTAAATACTACAATATTGTATGGACATTTGTTGTCATTACCTTTTAACTTAGCTATTATCCTTCATCCGATTGTTTTGACGTTACACCATCCGATAGGGAATCAAAAGCGCTACAAAAAAGGTGTCTTGACATTTTTCGTTAAAATGTACGGTTTTGGAGTAATTTAGGTTTGAAATTTTCAAACAGCCGCCATTTTGAAACGCATGATTGGATTTAATCGTTTATTTTTCTTGAGATATATCATTGACAGGTTAAACTTCATGCCAAGTTTGAACTCAATCAGTCAAACCGTTCTCTAGATATGAATTATTTTGTACAAAAACAAAATGGCGGATATCTGTAAAACGAAGCGTTTTCGGACCCATGTTTATATGAACTTTTTTCATTATTTTGACGAGAGAAATACACCGTAGAAGTTTGTCGGGTTCCTCCTGGGACACCCTGTATATAGATCTTAAATAATAAAAGCACTATTGTCATAATAATAAAAGATCTGAAATTATGATTTTAGTAACTTTGATCCCCCCAAACCCCTCCTAAAATTTCGAAATTTTTCATACCCTTTCTTAGAGAGCGCCTAAGGCCCTAGAGGAAGCTACATACCAAATTTCATTCCAATCCGTTCGGGCGTAATTTGAGGATGATCAAAAACGCATTGAAAACGCAAGGAAAATGCAAAAACGCCTATTTCTGGCGTAATTTTGGGAGAATCTCAAACATTTTTTAACAGACTACTTTTAGGCCTTAAACGAACCTAAGTACCAAATTTCAACATTTCCTGCCAATTAGTTTTTGAAAAAGATGAGAAAACGCAAAAAATCGCTAGAAAAACGCGAATATTGGGCGTATCTTTGGGATGTTTTCAAAATCCGTTCTTAGTGCGCGTCTAAAGGTCCAACTGAACATGCATGCCAAATTTGAACTCATTTGGTTCGTTAGATTTTTAGTTCTGCTGATGAATGAATCAGTGCCATTTCGCTTTTATTTAGATAGATTATTAAAAGCACGTCCCAAAATGCAGGTTTCTATGTTGAGCCATTTTCGCTATGTTGGCACTAAAGAAATGATAGCCTACTAAACACTTCACCGACACCGAAAAGGAAAATAATTCTATCACGCAACTGTAACGCTGTTGAGCAAATTTAAAAAATTAAATTTATATGTTTTACGATTTCAAAAAACAATTTGGGAAATTGGTCTTCTCATGAAGGCGCTGAATAGCTGCCCGTGAGTATGAAATATATTAGTAGAATTTGTTTGCGTATCCAGCTCCGACTCTACTCGTAGCCGAAAAACTCGCTTAGCGAATTTCCAGCTTGGCCTTCCGGCCTAGTGTTATGGACTGCTTCGCTTCGCTCGCAGCTTACAAAATCGGCCCTCGGCCTACTAGTCCAGTCAAATGGTGTTTTT
This sequence comes from Philaenus spumarius, assembly GCA_018207615.1. NCBI lineage: Eukaryota > Metazoa > Arthropoda > Insecta > Hemiptera > Aphrophoridae > Philaenus > Philaenus spumarius. The sequence goes on along the minus strand of JAGFPH010000921.1, from coordinate 36,010 downwards.
CCCAGGAAAAATATAGAAGTTTTTTCTCACTCGTTCCATATGTTTTCTTGTGGCGCTGAATACGAATTTCACCTTTGTTATTCTACTTCCCACGGATATGGCTTCACATCAAAAATCGTTTTGTTTTTGCCAAAAAGTCATAAAACTATGCACTTTTTGTGGTAGACTATTCCATTCAAAATAAAAGTATATTAAATTTCCTTCAAAAAGCACCCCTCAAAATGTATTTTTTGGTTGAACGGTTTGGCCGCTAGAGCGTGCTGAAAAGGGCAAAAATTTCCTACTTTGTGGAAAACCCAGTTTTGTTGTTAGCTTTTCGCTTGTAACTCAAAAACTATGCTTGTAATTACAAAAACAGCTTGCATTCTGCTAAAACTACATTAAATCCCCTACAAATCTGCACATCTCAATAACTTATTTTGGCCAAATTGTGTAGCCGCTAGAGCGCATTGAAATTTTATGTCATACCACGCGAAACCGCTGAAACAAAAGATCTTCACCCGAACCTCAGTAGAGACCTACATTATCTCTATTTACTTATTAAAAACTATTTATTTGGGCTTTATAATTAATAATACATGTAATACATTAATTATACATAGATTTAATTATTAATTAATTAACTACATTAATATTTTGTCAAAAGTATCTTTGTTTATTCAGACACAAAATACTTAGGCTATATAAAGAGTTTCACAAAAACTATTTACTATCAATTTTCATATAAATTATCATCATTAATATAGGTAGGTAAATAAACAAGAGATGGACATTAAAGGTGGGCACACACTGGCGCGGTAGGTGAAAGCGGGAGCGATTTCAATTCTGAGAAGTTCCCGCGCGGGCAGCGTGTACCAAGGCGGGATATGAAGCCACACATCGGCGCTACCTGCGGGAAGTGGGCACGAGGCGGGCGCGATCTGGCCGCCCTGATCGCTGCATGCACCGTTTCCCGCGATTGTATTTTGTGCGGAAAACCCCTGAACTATTCAGTTGTTTAATAACACTGACAGAACACAACAGTTCCATAATAAGCACACAACACCATAGGACTGAACATTTGCTGGAAGTTGTATTTACATATCCTGTGTTGTACGATCTCAACCACAAGGAAGAAGGCCCAAGATCTGGGAGGACATCGGGAAGACACTAAATACTTCTGGTATGTACCAATCTATATATATAAAAATGAATTGCTGTTCGTTAGTCTCGCTAAAACTCGAGAACGGCTGGACCGATTTGGCTAATTTTGGTCTTAAAATGTTTGCAGTAGTTCATAGAAGGTTTATACGTAAAAAAATTTGAAAAGTTTCCCGAAAAAGTTCCAAATTTGGAAGAAACTCAACAGCCTTTACTGTATGAACTCAAAACCATAGCTTACAAAAACAGCTGTTCGTATAAAAAGCTTAGCAACACGTTATGTTTGTTTACAATCATTACCATAGCAACATTACTTAGCAAATTTATAATCACTTTAATACTCTTCAAAACTAACAGCTTTTTAAGGTTAGATTGAAAAACTATAAACAAACACAAGGAAAAATCAACGAAAAATGCTTACAGAATTATAATTCAACTCAAACATTGGTTATTAAATATCTATATAGGCCTACTTATAGATATGCTGTTTAAAATGTTGTTTGTATAAAATATATCATAACTATGAATTTTTTAATACTTTTCAAAACATATTTTCGCTATCAATAATAATAATAAGAAACAAATTATTTGACATCATGCATAACCATAAACATACATGAGTTTAAACATATTATATTGAAAACTAAACAAACAATCTGAATTAAACTAAATACCATTAAAATATCACATTCGTAGCTTTATTTTGATATATAATTGTATCATTGTAATCATAAATTAACGCGGATGTTACAAAGTGATTCAAATATCTTTTCTACGTCACCCAGCTAATTTAAACCCTCGCTAAGAAAGGGTTAAAAGAAATTCGAAATTTTAGGGCGGTTTGGGGGGGGGGGGTCAAAGTTACTAAAAATCCCTATAAGAACGAATTGGAATGAAATTTGGTACGTAGCTTCCTTTTAGGCTGTAGGTGCTCGCAACATTGTCAATAAAATTAAGTGAAAGTCAAAATTAGTAAAAACTGTAAATTAAAACGATATATTCAAAGCTTTTTCATGTTAGATAGTAGTTTACAGGAATACAATTTTCAGTGCTTTCTTAAATAGCGTAGCCTTTTTTTCATGACCACAGTAGGATACGCGCGGGTATTCAACGAACACTTAAAAAGAATTCAATAATTACGTCAAAAAGACTGAAAATACTAACAACCACGGGCAACGCCGTACGGGTCAGCTAGTCAGTAAATAAATACTAAAACCCTTCAACCGTAAGCGACAGGCTACTCAATTGACAACTCTACTTACATTGAATTTCACCCACTAAACATCGTCCAATCTCAATAAAACAAAAACCATTGGAAAGTAAATGTTTCAAACTTTAATTTTTGTATTTACAAATTTGTTCTAAAACTTATATTTACATATGTAAACATCGTTTAAACTTGAAGTTTTCTTAAAGCAGCTAATCGCGACACGCGAAAGTGAAACTGATTACTGAAACTTCTCACTTCTTTAAGGCTCAATATTGTTTGAAATTATGTTTAGGAGAATATAAAACACTGTAAAATTGTTCAAGATTTTAACCTTGTAACCCTCTCTTCAAATCATTCCTCACTCTCATTGGCTTTTAGGTATAGAGTTTTCTGTACACACGCGCATGGGATCGACCGTCATACAGCTTTCCCACAGTCGAAGTAGGCCGAATATCGTTTGACGTTTCCACATAAATTTATCTCATTTATTGAAACAACTCAAACATGGTGGAATAAGTTTTATAAAATAAGAGTTTGAAGTATACAGTTCAACTCTATGATTATTCTTTACAATGTGTTATAATAATATTTCATTGTTGGGTAAAGCATACCCTATACTCTAATACGAGAAATATCTGTTTGTTTGTTTGTACGTATGTATGTTTGTACGTAAAAGCAATCTCGAGATCCAGCGGAAGGATTTTGCTGAAAATTTGGGATTAGAATTATTAGAGGCTTTAAAAAAAGTTGGGTCTAAAAAATCGATTGGTGAAACCCACTACCTCAGGAAAACTCGTATTTTTCTAAACAACTCATTTGAAAATCGAAAATGTTTAACATTGGGCTTATGGAGTTTAAATTCATTACATATGTTTATTGACTACTAGGGGAGACCCGTGCGTGCTCCGCACGCCAACCCCCAACGTAACCTTCTAAAAACATATGTTATGTTTTATTTATAATAAAGGTGTATGATTAATAATAACCTCAAAACTAAGATGGTAAATAATGTTAAATGTTCAATTTAAATTATGTCTTATATTTTATAACAGCAGTTATAATAACGGTTAAAAGAACCAGCAAGGCTCAGGTCTACTCTTAAAAATCCTAACCTAAAAGCTAGAAATTCAAAAATAATTGCTTCAAATTTTGAAATCAGCTGTTAATGGAAATATTGGAGCAAGTATATTATCTGTTATTTTATTCAATTGGTTGCTATGGTAATAAATGTAAATACATGTGTTGGTTTATCATTCTACACCTAACCTAAGAATTTTTCCAATTAAATTTATAAATATTGAAATAAAAAAAAAGGTTTTTATCGAAATGAATTATAGCCTATGTTACTCAGGGATGGTGTAGCTTTTTATTAGTAAAACTATTTTTTCAATCGGTTCAGTAGTGCCAGAGATTACCCCCTACATACAAACAAACAAACAAATAAACAAACAAGCTTTACCTCTTTATAATATTAGTATAGATATAGATAGGTAATAATAACAGTAATCAGCAGTTTCCTATAATATTTCCATTATCAGCTGATTTCAACACCAAACGTAACTAAAACATTATTTTTGTGCTGTTATTAACCGTTCTAAAACCCATTTCACCATTTTCTGCATTCTTTATCTATTATATACTAATATTATAAAGAGGTAAAGAACGTCTTCATTAGCCTTAAGTGCAAAAGAGCAGGACGTTAAACCAAAAAAAAAAAAAAAAAATAAATAAAGAGGTAAAGTTTGTTTTTTTGTATGTTTGTATGTAGGGAGTAATCTCTGGAACTACTGAACCGATTGAAAAAATAGTTTTACTAATAAAAAGCTACACTATCTCTGAGTAACATAGGCTATAATTTATTTCGATAAAAACATTTTTTATTTCAATATTTGTAGATTTAGTCGGAAAAGTTCTTAGGTTGGGCCTAGAGTGAAATCAACACAATGTATTAATATTTATTACCATAGCAACCAATTAAATAAAATAACAGTTAACAGCTGTTTGCTTTAATATTCCCATTTACAGCTAATTTCAAACTTTGTAACTCTAAATTTTAGGTTAGGTTTTTATTAAAGTGAAGACCTGAGTCTTAATGGTTCTTTTAACCTTTATTATAACTGCTGTTATAAAATGTATGAAATAATTTGATTTAAACATTTAACATTATTTACCGTCTTAGCTTTGGGATTATTATTAATATAGGCCTACACCTATATTATAAAGAATTCATAACACAATTATGAGTATAGAAGGTTCCAACGGGGTTGGCGTGCGGAGCACGCAGGGGTTTCCCCTAGTATTTCTATAAAGGTAATATAAATTATCTAATGATTATAATTATTATTTGTTATTTCTACATAAACAAATTCAGTATTTGATTCGTATTTGCATACATTTTCCTAAAAAAAAGTACTGAGCGATACTCGGTCGCCCAGGTACTATTCCTAAATTACTGTACAAAGTAGGCCTAGTTTTGTTAGCAGTCTTGTAGTAGGAACATACAAACTGGTGTTTACAAAAAAATAAATTTTAAATTGGTAACTATTTTATAAACTTCGATTTAGAACTAAATTACAAAACTTTTTTACATTTAGAAATAATTACAAAACATTTATTTCACAGATCGTGCCAGTGTGAGCACACCTTTAGAGTTTACGCCGTTTAGCGGTTGAGGGTTTGGTTGCTCTTGTGAAATATGAAAGGGAAACACGTCATTATTAACGATGATACTATAGAATGAATTGTTGCATTTTTTTAGTATGAATGCAGTGAATTCAATATTGTATACCTCTTTCTTTTGCAACCTCTGCTTGGGCTGAAGGCCCAGGGGTAGGCTCGTCATCTAAAAAATGAAAAGAACGATGATAGTGTTAGGGAAGCTCCATGAGAATGTAATTAAATTAATAGGTACGGTACTAGAGATGTAGAGATTTCAAATGTGTGCAGCAATGAAAATTACCTTGTTCTTTCGAAATGTGTTGGGTTTGAGGTTTGTCGTCTACTTCGTCCAAACCCTAGTCATCAACAGGGAAATATTTTCCCATATTGCTGCAATTTCCCTCACAATTTTGGAAATCCGCAAGCAAAATATGCCAGCTTTCTCACATCCACTATGCCCTTTGCAGTCTATCTTGCGTTTGCATGAAATGAGCTGCAGCAGTTTGTCAAGTGTGGGTGACTCGAGGGTGGTGATGTGCTGAAGACCTTATCTGTTCTTCATCCACCCCAACTGTGTAGGATCTTTCACGAATCCCAGCCACGCCTGAACTTGGAGGTAGACCCTCAGTGAGTGCTGTCATGCTGCAGCCTCTGTTGCGGGGAGAATGGCGATGTTGATGTCACCTTGAATAGCTTGCATAGTCGCAATTTGTTTAAGGAGCTCATTTGTTTGCCGGAGCTAAAGAGGGCAAGGAGACATTTTTCTCCTCCGTTCAAAAGTGCCTCTAGATCAGCCTGAGGGTCTAAATATGTTGAGGGGGGGGGGGGGGCCAAGGATTGTTTTCTTATTCGACGTTTTCACACACTTTATTTTGCCTATATAGAGCTGACGTCGTATCATAACCGCTCATGGCGTGTAAAAAAAGAATATACGCGCAGCTGTGAACGACTCGACCAAACTTGGCGGGTGGTAAAAGGTACTTCCTTTTCCTGGCTTCAGGAAGTGCAGCAAAGTTGAAATTCGGATTCAGAAAAAAACATGTAGAACGAGTGAGAAAAACGTCTATATTTTATCCTGAAATAGGCACCCCCGGAGACGGTTTGATTGGACTATATTATCAGAACGGTAAAATCCCAAGCGTAAATTTTAACCGGGGTACTTTTATAGTATTTTACGTTCTTATCGATTTTGGGGTAATAGGGCGAGCTATTAAGGTCGTGTGAAAAACAAAATGTGCAGAACAATATCCTACATTAATATTTATAGGTAAACCCAAAAAAAGTTCCATTCTAGTACAAAAATCTCATAAAAGTATAACTTCCTTTAAAAAAAAAACGTGAAGTAACAGGCGCTGAATATCTGCCTTCGTGACGTAATATATTAGTAGAATTGGTTTGCGCCTCAGTCTCCAGCCCCAGAAGCGGAAAAACTCGCTTTGCGGGTTCGGATTGTGGGCTGCTTCGCTTCGCTCGTAGGAAAAAGTTGGATCAGAAGCAGCCCCTACGGTAAAATCCCTGACGTGGATTTTAACAGTTATAAGTTTTTAGTTGTAACTCGTGTATCACTGAGGATGACTACTTTGTGTCGTTGAAACACGTTTGATCATTAAAAAAATGTGTGTGAGAATTAGTGTATTGTTATTATTATTTTAAAATGAGTACTTTCATGTTACTTTACGTTTGGGGGAACCAGACCGACTATAAGGTCTTGTTAAAGAACAAAATGGGCATAATAATAATAATCTCCTATATATTTTTATAAAAGTTTCATTCTGGTGAGATAAATCTGTAAAAAGTTATCAGGGAGTGGGCACCGATCATAGTCCCCAGGACACGTTATGGGGTTTAATTAAACATTTAATATACGTATGTATAACATGTGTTCGCACTCTGACGGCTCTCTAGGTCCGATTTGGTTCAAATTTGGTAAACACGTTGGTTTTCGAAGTCGTTCGGACTGGTTCGTTACCAAAAAAATCTAACAACCGGAAGCACGTTTTTTGACAGGAAGTAACAGTTTCTGGCGATTTATCGTACTAGAATGAAACTTGTTTGGGGTTTTATGTCAAAAATAAATTTACAGGATTATTTTGCAAATTTTGTTTTTCACACGACCTTATAGCACGTCTGGTTCCCCAAAATCGGTGAAAACGTAAAATGGGTACCCTTATGAGTACCATATAAATCTATCTATACATAATTAATTTGCTAGGGGTTATTTTGTGAGTAGAACTCCTCCT
>JAGFPH010000920.1:362335-374573 GCA_018207615.1 Philaenus spumarius | reverse complement strand
AGTGAGTGAGTGGTATTTCGCTTATATATATATATATATAGATTACAGACCTGGGTACTAAGACAACTTAATTTAATACTGAATTTTTCTTTATCCGAATTATCTAACGCTATATAAAACCATACACAACCGTATGTACTGAACTTCAAAACAGGTGTTTAAATATGATTCAAAGATTTTCACACTCAGGTTGTTAAGCTTGTCAAAAGATTGATTTTAATCTAGTCTTGGTATAAGCTTTACAACGGGCAAAACCCGTGTAAATCCGGAAATTTTGAAATTTTATTGAAATAAGTAAAATGCAAGATTTCTGGGCGACCATGTGGGTGAACCCAATGTAGCGCGGCCTTGAACAAGTCCCGGCGAGGTGGTTGTTATCGTACAGATGGAACTATTGGACCCGAGCTTGTTCGGGATTGTAAAATGAACTTAGAATAAAATCAAAGATTTTTAGGGAACACCTGGATCCAGGACTATTACGTATTTGGGTTCTATGGCGGGAACACATTACGCTAATCACGGGTGTGTTGTACGTATGAGACTCAGGTCGTAATACTAAACGGTGATGACGTAACAATCAAGTAAAGTCTAGGGAAAATTTCAAATTTCCTCAAAAGCCTGGAAGGGAGGTATTTTTGTAATGAGCAAAATAAGGCCTATAAAAAAGGTGGTATGACAAAAAGTCATAATTTCAATATTTAGCGAATCAGGGTAGAAACACTGACGCTAAAGTCAATTAAAGTTAAAGTTTAATAAAGTTTAATGAGTACATGTTATTAAGAAGGATTAGTTGCTTAGGAAAAGCAAAAGAAAATTCAAATAAAATAATTATTATGAATGGTAGGAGTTTTCACACCTGGCGGTTAAGTCAGTAGGGAAAATTGTATTTTTTAAACTATTAATCTAAAGTAATAAAGAAGGGAGGTAAATTGATTATTGTAAAAACCAGTATTTTAAATAAATTACCGGTATTTAACGTAAATGTAAAACTTGGAAAATCGTATACTTTTAAATGGCAAAAACTTCGTTAAAAAACCTATTATATAAATCAGACTTCGGCTATTGTCACAACAACAATAGACCTTCAGGAAAATGAAAATGAAAATTTAAAATAATGAAAATGGAAAATTTTTAAAAGAAAATGCATTGGGAAAACGCTAGGGAAGGCCTAGGAAGAGAATGGAGCGTCCTACAACTTTCATTCAAGTCTCTAAAAAACAGGAAAAGGTCACAGTTTAAGAAAAGCTATTTCGCGGGAAAATCCCATAAAACCGCGAGGAGTTAGAAAGGAAAGTTGAAAATTCGCGAAGTTGAATAGGAGAGGAAGGGTTAAGAACCACGTAAAGCGCTGAGCCAATCAGAGCGGAGAGGAGCTTTGGCGGCCGGAACAAGGATGTTGCATTCAAATAATTTAAGAAGTTTAAGCGTTAAAACTACGATAAACAAGATAAAAATAAAGGATTTAAATGTATTGCTAAACAAAGGATGATTTTACACACAGGAAGGTGTAAGAAAATCACTTTAATGTGAAAAAGTGAATTTTCGCGAAAAAATCGCGAAAGTGGAGATGGAAGGAGGCTTTATAAACCATGGACGGAAATTTCAAGAGGGAATTTGGTGATCGACAGTACACGGAGTGTATGTCTCTCTGTTTATGGATTTTTCTATCAGCATCACGCGGAGCGTATGTTACTAAGTATATGGATTTTTAAGAGTTAGTACGGAGTTTGCTATTGTACGGGTGAAGTGATCAGCGGTTTGACAAGGCGATACAGGAAGACTACAGGAATATAAGCAGGAATACAATATACTGCTAAGGCTATATTATCAATGAAGTAGCTAAGAAACTTCAGGGACCTGGACTTCTGGAACGTTTTGGCGGACAACTGGACATGAGTATCTAACGTGGAAGAGTTAGCAGGACGATCCCCGGACACATAAAGGACTACTACAAACCACAGGCAACTATAACTCAACGGAAGAACATCTGACGCAGCTTCACGACAACAATAGAACAGCACGCTGTCATCATTGTACATCGCCAAAAGCGCAGAGAGCAACTTTACCCTACAGGTTCTTCTGCTGCTATAAACAACAATCAGCCCCGTGTTAGACGGCCATCTTAAACAACAAATTTGAGGTCTGTGTCAGCGAATTTACGTTTATTCCCCACAATTTGCCTGATTAAATTCAAATTTAATTTATTACAGATACTGGGTTAGTAGGATTGGAAATTGTTTTTCTTAGTGTGAAATGTTTTTATAATATCTAAAGTCGTATAGCATAAAAATCATTAAAGTAAATTCATAATTTAAATAAATTAAAAATAAGTAATTAATAAAAAGCTTGGAACAAAGCATATTAATTAAAAGCATAATTAAAAGTAATATTAAAATTTGTTCTACCTTATTAGATTAAGCAAGAGTTAAAGAAAATTGCGTTTGTTGCAAATTGTATAAATTGGAAAAGAGATATCCAAAAGTATTATTTTTGAGTTGTGTTTTTTAAGATTAATAAATGGATGATTATTATTTTACAGTATAAAAAAGTTTCTAACGTTCACTTACCTATTGTTGAATATTCCATTGTTATATTTCCTAGTGTTAGAAATATTATCAAGGTGTTACGTTATATAATTATCCAAGGCACAAATAAAATTATTTACAAGGTCAGTTCCACTGTATTCACTTCCTCGAGGAATACAGATAGTAAATTCTATTTTTGCTTGTGCTCAAAGCTGAGTTTTATTAAGATTACTGGAAGTGTAATTTGTAGTTTTTTAGTCAAAATATTCAGAGTAATATTAGACAAACAGTTAAATCACCCAGGCCCTTTAAAGAAAAAGGATAGCCTGTACTTCCAGTGGGTGATTTTAACTTATCCTACACAGTACACGTTCGCTGAGGTGTGTCGTATAGGTCGAAAAAGACTGACACCCTACAGGGCGATACAAAAGTGTACAGTTGTAAGATTATCGTTGCAAAGTGAGCTAGATTTCAAAAAACAGAGTCACCTCACCGGCGATATATCTTAAGCTTTGTAGAGATTGGCGTACCCGCAGAAGGGCCGTTGATACTTTGCACAAGCGTAAGCGTGTACCGTTGTAGCTTATAAACCGATCTGTTAGTACAACCAACCTTACATTTGCAGATTATAACCTAAGATTTAAAAAAGCATATCTCTGTGTTTTTAGAAATGTTTTAAATTTCTTCGGGAATCAGGGACGATCGTATCCTTCCTTCATTTAAACAAAAGTAGAACACCCTTAAACTTTATACAATATCTTGGTAAACTTGCTTCTGCAAAATGCTAAATAATTAAACATTTTTAAATTATCATCAAACTTTTGATCACATAATTACAAATTTTCTAACTTGCCTATTCTAATCAGACTGTTTGAGAAGACAAAGGCAATTTCTAAAGCTAACTAGACACTAAGGCTGGGTTGCATCAACCGGGATCAAATACCTGGATCAGTAAATCCTGGATCAATTATTTGATCCAGGTATGGTGCAATAGAAGTCAATACAACTTTCCTAGATCCTGGATCAAATACAACTTTGATCCTAGATTAAAACTGATCCTGGTTGGTGCAACTCAGCCTAAGTGTTACAAAATTTCAGTATATATTATTACAATACTAGGCTGAGCATTATTATAGAATAAGGCATTCAGATTGCTAAAGTTTTGATTCTAATATTCTAACTAGACAATATTAAATAGTTATCTTACACAATACACATATATGAGGAAGCAACAGTTGTATGAGGATAGTCTTAGAACAATTGCTTGTTTTATTATAATTATATAACACAACGTAACTGGCAATAATATAAACATTTGTGCAATTATAATGATTGTGATTCACAATTAATTTATAAACAGTATGTTACAAAATAATAATACAATCTTAATAGTTAAAAGTCTTTTGGCCGGTTTCTAGAATAATCAATACATTATTCAACCCTGTTTATATTAAAAAAAAGAAACTGCTAATCTTTTATTAAACTCTTATTAACTTAATGTCCCAATATAGGCTGCTTGGATATTTGATTGTAGATAAAATTACTTGATTCAGTTAAAAAATACAATAGGCCTCGTTAAAAGTAAGTTTTTAGCCATACTATGGCTTAATGTAAACCATGTGACTAAGAGAACAAAATGAAAACAACATAACCTCAAATATACAAAATCAACTATACGACAATTGACTATTGACGACGGTAAGTTGTAATTATATTTTATATACAAAATCCTTTGACCACAATATACATACTGCTATCTTTTTTCCAAATCACAAACCAAAGTTAATGAGAGGTTAATTAAAGGTTAGAAAAACTTTGATTAAATATTTCCTAGAAACAGAAGGCGAAGTTTAATTAGCCAATAAATGAATCTACCGTTTACTAATTGAGCACTAGCTGAATGTTCTAGAAACCGGCTTTCAATATAATTAAACTCGTATAAGTGATAGCGTATAAGAAGAACCAACCGTTTGATAAAATAAAATCATGTAATACACAACAATAATAAATAAATAAAATAAATCAAACTTAATTTAAATTAACAAAACTATGAATTATATTCAATAGATTTATTTGTACAAAGAATAAATTTGGAGCTACATTATACAGGCCACAGATGGAAAGAATCCGCGGCAGGTGACGCATCTCCGCTACGGTCTCGTAAAAAAAAATTGATTCCTCGATAAAATAGAATAAGTGAATTAGACATAATTTTTTTTCTCAAGGGATAAAGCTACAAAAAGACTCCCCACCACTGTGACCCAAGTAAAAATTATTTCTCTTTAGTGGTAATCCCAAATCCTACTTAGGCCACATAAGAGCCAAGGAAGGTTTTGGGATCAACACCAAAACTCTTCAGGGATAGCAACCGTGCTTCTGAATACCGTGAATCTCCTGCAACAGGGAGCTTCACACTCACACAAGTGTTGAACCGTTTTAATCCCGAGGGAACACGATTCGTCTGAAACCAACCCCATTTATTTCACAACGTGACATTAGACGACTCCATTAGACATTAATTAATATATAATGTTCGAGTTGAAAATGTTTACTAAATTGTATCTTTCTTTCTAAAAGAATGGTTAATTTACTTTATGTTGCCTCTTTGTTAACGTTACACCAGTTGTACAGACAAGATATTATGTGAGATTATTAATATTTTTCTCAAGTCGACCTAGTAGACGCAAACACCTCGTATTCTTTCCAACAGCGGCCTACAAAAAGATGGGAACACTCAAAATGCTGTCACAGCCTTTGGCTTTCTAAAGTTTTAAATTAAAATCAATAACTAAGTCCTAAAGAAACATTTATTGTACATAGTAAAAAAGTTTAGAGTTTATTTAAACTAAATGTTTCCAACATTAGACCATTTGTTTTGACAGGCATTTTACCAAAAATTTTAAACTTAAAATAAATCAAATGTAGTAATAAACATTTTTTGTAAAAGGTTAAGGCTCAACTAATCTCAGATTAATCAAATAATTACTTACTATTCACTGACATAATCTGAACGATAAATAAATTTTAATCGAAAAGTAAATATACAAAATAATTACATAAACCTAACTAAACAAAATTATATAAAAACCATACCCTGTCGTATTCTCTAGTTATTTATCAATTGATAATAAAACATATACAAGTTAGAGAAGCATTTAAAATTTGGATTTATAAATCATCTGTTTGAGTATTTGAAAGAAGTTCAGTGGCAAGAAAATTAAGTTGAGTGCAATCTCCTGAAAATCACAGCATCGTCTTAACCATGTTTGTTGATACATGTTGGAAATACTTCTAAAACTACTATAGTACCGGATTTTACAATAGTTGGAATTTTACCCTACCCACGCCACCTTTCTCGCTCACTCTAAGTTTTATATTGTGTCTATTTGGTACTTAATTTGTTTGTTAATCCTTTGCCAGTCATGCCGTTTCTACTTGGACACTTTGCATCAACCAGCTATAGGTGCAGAGTGATAGTTTTCAACGATAGTTCGGGCAGGTGCTTGCCGAATTAACGCATTTAGATATTTTATTTGGGAAGCGAAGTAACTTAAAATTACGATCGGCTAATTAGCCATACCGGGGCTACCGTTGTTGGTGTATTAGCCGGAATATAGTTATGCGGAATCAATATAAGCACTCTCACGAGGCCTAGTTAGGCCGAGCTCGTTTGTAACTTTCTGCGGTAGTTTATTAACATTTTTAGGTTATTATATTGTAGTTAGTAATAGCCTCATCAAGGCTGGCTTTGTGTCCAGTGAGAGTTGGACGTGCCAGAGATGCTCAGAGTTAAGAGTTAAGGATCCACATGACTAAATTAGTGGTAGAGTATCACACGCTACAAAATGGTGGCAGAGCGCGGTTACGATTTACAGATGAGCCCAGCACCAAGGCCGTAGCCGGGTAGCCATAGTTAGGGGGTCAACCTCCCCCCCCTCAAAATCCTGAAATTGCATGCATACTGATATTTAGATTTGCCAGATTTAACTACAACGTACAATGCACATGGATGCAGTAGGTTACAGCCTTACTCTTTTGTGAGCTTGATCTGATGTATTAAATAAGTAAACTATGAAGGTTCAACGAAATAATTTACTCTAACAAAACACACAATGCATTGTGCATTAAAATCCTTCCAATATGGGCGTTGGCGTGGGAAGCACGCAATGCACTGTGTGTCGGCCGCTTCTCATAGTGTTCAGTGTCAAGCTCACATGTGCGCCTTTAGTAGTGAACGTTAAAAGGGTTTAGATTCATCCCTGGTCATAACCTGACCCTCCTCCCCGAAAAGTTTTTCTGGCTACAGCCTTGAGGGTTAGGGTACCACACGTTACAAAATGGTATCAGAGCGAGGTTACGATCCACGGATCGGCCCAGCCTGCTTACAATTTTAGTATATTATGTACTGTCGAAGCAAGTACAGCAAATTGTTCTTCTAATATTATAATTGTAAAGAGAACGCTACGATTGGCAGAAAATTGTCCTCAACGTAATTATAAACATCCTAACAGATATAATTAATAAAATAATGACAATAAAATATTATAACTGCATATTTTATGTTATGCATATTCTTGTATTTTATACAATTAAACTATTTAAATGTTGAGGTTTGCTATGAAAATTTACATAAAATGATCTACAACAGATAACATGAAGAATAGATAAAAACAAAATACAATAAATAAATATAACAATATATATAAATTTTTGTATAGTACAATACATTATTAATGAATAATCTATTTTAATAATACTAATATAAAAATTAATAGTTTTAAGAAAGATTTAAATATAAAGTTATGAACAAGGCAAGCTAGAAGTCTTCAAGTTGCAGTCAAAAGACCGTATTAGTAACTGTAATGAAAAGGGAAGTAGAATAATATGAAATGTATTCTGTGGTATACACATATATAAGAGTTGTAATATAACAAGTTATGTGAACAATTTAGATTAACTCAATTTACACTTTAAAATGACTTAAGTTTACCCTACTTCAAATGGAAAGTTATTGCCAACGACTAACCAACTGAAAAGACAAACTTTTAACATTATATAGCAATACTTAAAATCCAAAATGGCGCTAACTCCATGAAATATTGTAAAATTTATTAAATTTTAGAAAAAAAATGTTATACAAGTATTCAATTTCATTGACCAACTAGATAAAATTGTTTTAATCTGTGATGAGTTAGAAAAAAATATTTTTCACAAAAAATGTTCATTCAAACGTTTGTTTTCTAATCAAATGCATTTAGTGATCACAGTTTAAGTTTTAGACACATCAAAGGTTTTTAGCAGACATCCTGGACTCTTGTCAATGCTTACCAATTTAAAAATTAGGGAAAATTTTGTTTTATTACAATTAATTTATTATGCAAAATGAAGGTAAATTTACCTCATCCACAGCCGATTTACTAAATAAACACTCTGGGCACATGCCCAGGGGTGCAAATTTTAGGAAAATAAAACAGAAAAAGGAAATGAAAATTAAATGAGCAAGTACAATACGGAAACCTTTCGAGATACGACTCCCATACTCACTAAATTATATATTTTTTTAAATTAAAGCGAAAGAGATTTATAAAGGTTGTGCGAGCATGTGCGGCAGAGTAGAGGTAATAGCAACCGCAACTTGTATTGGAGCGATGGCTTATGACTCATCAGGAATGAATGTAATCTGTGATGTGACGGTGCGCTGTACTTTCATGTTACCACTTGAACCTTATGCTTTGTTTTTCACTTGCTGTCACTGTCATTTAACCTGGGTCATGCAGTATAGCAATATAGTACAGTAATAATAGTAAATGTTTTGTGTTTTATGATCATTTTATAAAATATAAATACAATAGGGTGGGTTGGAAGTCTGGGATGCAATAAAAAATCAGGTATGTAACCCTATTATTGTGACCACTATGTATGTTGAGGGCAATAAATAATAATTTCTTATCACTGCCAGTCTGGGACACAGTGATTATCCATTATCCATTATAGATGATGAGTAATGGAAAGGCTCTCTGAAGAAGAGTTAAGGGGAAATACCTCCCAAACCAAAACTGGCAAATCAAGAACTGAAGTTGAGGTCAATGGGTGGCAGTCGGGAGGCGCTTTGTCATGAAGTGCCCAGGGCGCTGTTGACTTCTAAATCGGCCCTGTATCTACCAGAGCTGGTTTGTAAATAACATAATTTTCTAGTCGTGCACAAACTCTCTCATGTTGTAACAGTTACATCATAAAAAAATACATACTATATATGTTATTTAAATGTGTTTATTAATAAACATTAAAAAGATTCTTGTTCAAACAGATTCACAAATTTTCCTTCCATAAGCCTGAAATCTCTATATGAGAGCCCTTGGATTAACAAACACACAATTAAATTTAAAAGAATTGGGTTTTTTGCATTATTAAAGAAATGCATGTTTTGTTTGCATGTGTTGCTATGTAATTAGAACGTTACATAGCCTAATCAGGAGGAACTGTAATTAGTGTTACAGAAAAGGGTAATATTTTATTGAAAGTACCTTAAATCTCGCTCTTATCGTATAAAAGAGAAGAAATTGTAACCGTAGGGTTGGATTGTGTGTCCAGAACTTAAACTAGTGAAATTACCCAACAGCAAAGTCGCTTTGACTACACATTTTGGCCGACAGTTGAATTTGTTTCAGTGTGCCTGCGACCTATATCTTGCATATCCCAACCAACGTCAGCTTTGCAGTCCGTCCTCTGCTTGGGAAACAGGTTGGATATGAATATGACCTACAACAGAGAAAGTAAAAACTATGATAGATTAAAACATATAGTGACTTATATACACTGTGTTATTTATCTATATAAAGAGGTAAAATTTGTTTGTAAGTGGGGGTTAATCTCTGGAAGTACTGAATGGATTGAACAAATAATTTTATTAATAATAAAGCTACACTATCCCTGAGTAACATAGGCTATAATTCATTTTGATAAATAGATTTTTTATTTCAATATTTGTAAATTTAGTCGGAAAAAATTCTTAGGTTAGGCAAAAGCTGATGGACCAACACATGTATTTACATTTATTACCATAGCAACCAATTCAATAAAATAACAGATAAAACAGCTGTTTGCTCTAATATTTTCATTATCAGTTGATTCCAAACTTTTAAATTAGGTTTTTCTTAAAATCTGAGCCTTGTTGGTTCTTTTAAACTTTATTATAACTGCTGTTATAAAATATAAAAAATAATTTGATTTGAACATTTAACATTATTTACCATTTTATCTTTGGGCTTATTATTAAACCTACACCTTTATTATAAGGAAAACATGACATGATTATGTGCATAGAAGGTTCCAACGGGTTTCCCCTAGTTCATAATATAATTTAAACAATTTAATTTAATTAAAATGAAGTTAAAATTTAATTTCAATTTAAGCAGGGCTAGTTCTACATATTTTAGGCCCTCCTGTGAAAAAACTATGTATTTACTGCCTATATATTATATCTAAAGGGTATGGTCTCAAATTGGTAGAAAAACTACTGAAATTTACAAATAATTTAAAAGAAAGTATAGGCGTGTAAATAGTTTTTAGCGAATTTGCATAAGAAAGATGAAATATTGCAGTGACTGTTATGGTGAGAGCTAAGGTCAGACCGATTGAGGTGTCATTAAAAATTGTATATACATTATTGTTGGTTAACAGTTTTAAGAAAGTACGAAACAGAAGTGTTACTTTTAAAAGCATGTAACAAAACGATAATAATCTTACAGTAAAACAAACCAATCTAAATAGTAACAGATTAATAATTCAAACTGTACCTTCTTTTCAAGAAAAAGAACAGAAACGCCCACCTCTAATGGTTACGGGTAACGATTAACTAAACAAAATAAAGTACATTTTGCAGCCTAACCTAACCCAGCAATAATATTTAAAATAAAATATAAAACACAACTGTAGTACGTTGATACAAAACCACACTTAAACATTGCTACAAATTTTAAGAATTCAATATACTTTTCAAGTTGTACATTCACTTTGGTGGCAAAGACTTATTAAAACTAATGTCCATGTAATTCTTAGATCAAACAACAAAGGTATTTTTTGGAAAAGTTTACTTATTTAAAAACTTTGCCTGTAAATGTTAATTAATTTTGATTACATTCACTGGGGATAAACATTGTAACATAGGTGGCCAATGCAGACGAGAAAATAACTTGGTTAAAGTGAAAAATGCAATAGACATCCTATAGGTTTATAAAGGGTAGAGGACGCAATAAATTTCATAAATATAAAAATAGACGCAAAGGGAAATAAATAATTTTTATAAAGTAAAATAATAATCATTTAATGAACAAAAGTAAATTTACAATAGACTATTATTTGGTTAAACTTCATGCCAAGTTTGAACTCAATAGGTTAAACCGTTCTCTAGATATTAATTATTTAGTAAAAGAAACAATATGGCGGATATTTGGAAAATGAAGCTTTTTTCGAAAAAAATATTATTCTTGATTTTCTCTTTATTTTAACTCATAGAACCATTTCCCGAAGTTTTTAACACTTGGTTCTGACCAGTCTGTATGTGCTGTATGTCTTTTATTGTTACTACATTATGTTTTAACTGTTGTTTTATGTTACTGCGATTTACTGACCATGTCAATTGCAACATTGTTGTTTAAAGACAATAAATATTTGTTGTATAAATATTTGTATTATGTATTGTATTGTATTGTTCTTTTATACAAGCTAGATATTGAACAAATCCTAAATAAAATTATGATTTTTTTACAGCCCTAGTAAAAATATCTTGATAAACCTTGACTGCTAACACGCCCTACGTTTTTACTATCAAGTTTATAAGTGAACATTAATTTGTCTCAGAAAATCCTAATAGAAATTAATTAGCCTGAGATTCAGACATCAAATTGTTGTAGAACCTCCACAAAATTTCTCTTCCTTACTATTTTGACCAAAATGTTTAGCTTACAATTTAGTATAGTACAATTTTGAAGGAGATTGTGTTAAATCTAAAATACATTGTTTATTAATCTTTCCATGTTTTTGCTATCTTATCATTTGTCTGTGATAGTATAATTAATGACTATGGTAGAGCCTTAAATCGAGATAAGTGAACAAAAAGTTAGACAGAATTAGAATAATTACAGATAAAAATAATTCTTGGTATAAAGGTTCTCTTCCGGCTGTGACTTAATGTTGGCAATATCATAGCTCTCTGTGATACAAAAGTTATATCTAGTGTCAAAAGAAAAAGAGTAAAAGTTGTGGGGAATAAGTTCATTTGGGGTTTACACCATGATAATGAAATAGTGCTAAGAAGTGAAATCAAACAAGCATGTGGAAATAAAATAGTAATTTAATGTGTGTTATGGAAGATGTGATTAGTATACCTAAATACAAAAACTTTGAGTTGGTAGATTAAAATCAATTAAGGAGAGACAGTAAAATTAAAATGTTCATTAGGTGGTATAAAATCAGATAAAGTTTAGAAATGTAGTGATCAAAATCAATTAGGTCTATGTAGCAATAAAAAAGTGGATTTTAATTAAGTTTTTAAAATATGAACAAATTACAAAAATAGTGATGTAAGTTTAGGCCAGATTAAGTACAGAAATGAAGTGATAACCAAAAGTGTTGGTGTAAATGAAATTAAGATTATTTGGCAATAAATAGGCCGGATTAAGTATAGAAATGAAGTGATAACCAAAAGTGATGGT
>JAGFPH010000920.1:346248-361450 GCA_018207615.1 Philaenus spumarius | reverse complement strand
GTGTTTGTGCACTATTTCCCAGGTGAAATGTTTAAAACCAATCATCTTACTATACACTAATAGTGCCACAGTTGTTTGTGCACTATTTCCCAGGTAAACTGTTTAAAACCAATCATCTTACTGTACACTAATAGCGCCACAGGTGTTTGTGCACTATTTCCCGGGTAAAATGCTTTAAACCAATCATCTAACTGTACACTAATAGCGCCACAGGTATTTGTGCACTATTTCCCGGGTAAAATGTTTAAAACCAATCGTCTTACTCTACACTAATAGCGCCTCAGGTGTTTGTGCACTATTTCTCAGGTGAAATGTTTAAAACCAATCATCTTACTGTACACTAATAGCGCCACAGGTGTTTGTGCACTATTTCCCGGGTAAAATGTTTAAAAAGAATCAGCTAACTGTACACTAATAGCCCTGCAGGTGTTCGTGCACTATTTGCCGGGAAAAATATTTAAAACCAATCATTTTACTGTACACTAATAGCATGCCAGAGGTGTTTGGACACTATACAGCTTAAAATATACTGAATTACATTTGTTGTTTGAACTCGGAGGGGTCGCCATTTATTCTAATTCCATACTTATTAGTTACATAATTGATTTATTATATGTACATATGTACTTGGCATATAATTATATAGATCAAATCCTCGATACAGATATTTGAGATGCATCGCTCAGCGAGAAAATAAAGGGCTATTGTTCCAAGACCAGTAGTACCAAACGGCAACAAACACCTAATGTGTCTAACAGGGCGCCATTTTCCTCAGCCGCTTCCGACACCATAGCGACAAAGAAGGAAGTTTCAAATAACTACAATATAACAACAAAAGAGCAAAAATACAAGGACACAACCTATCAGTGCCCTGACTGTAATGTGCCGTTGTTTTGAAGATTTTCATACAATGAAGAATATTTCATTTGTTAATTAATTTATGTTTTTTGATTACATTTACCCATTTTATTTTGTTTAGTATCCTTATAAACAACATAGGTTTGAGGTTTCACGAATTCAGATGATTTTTTGTACTCCTCTAGGTATTTTCAGGTTAGAGATCACTCCTCTGCAAACTTGAGCTCATGGCATTCCCGAACGCCATTAGTCCTGAAGATTTTAAATTTAACGAATATTTGTATAAAAGTAGACACTTGCAGTAAAGAAGATTGCTAACATAATTGGCCTAGAAGTAAGTTTAAGTGAGATGTCAGTTTCTTCTTAATTACCTTGTGAATACGGAGATTGTAAAGAATAAAAAGTTGAATTTAAATAATAACTGTATTCAAGCCCACCTAACCTGTCATAGCATATTTTAACAACATTAATTTGAAACCAATTATGCGCCAAACCTTTTGCCTAGCCTTAGATTTAAACCCATATAAATGGGTGATATGTTTGTGTTTACCTCACTGGGCTGGATATGATATTTATAAATACCTTAGTTTTGCATTTACTTGCAATATGCACTATTTAGGACAAACGGGATGTGCATTTAAAACTCGGTCCAAGAAACACCTCCCGAGCAACAAATCTAACATGACCAATTCCAAATATGCTGAACACATGTTTGAAACAGGACATACACACACCATTACTCAGAATAACATGGAAATATTATGTAAAACTTCCAAATGACCACAAATGAACGTCCTCGAGGAATTTCATACATACAAGGCCAATATAGCAGACCCAGTGTCGCTGTTGAATGAAAAAACGCACTTCCCTCTCCCCGCTAACCAAGATAACCATGATTAGTAATGACGCAAGGACAGACCGACATGCACGTTTGTGGCTTTTCTAAACAATTCCGATACCTAATGAACTGTAACGAATTATTTGTGTTATGTGTACATATGTTTTGTATTAAATGTGTTAAGGGTTTATAGTAATTGACAAGCATTGTGTAAATGCCATTTTTCTTAAAGAATTGTGATCTGACAATGCCTGAACAATAGGCGAAATGCGCGTCATAACTTAAATGGTGACCAAAGAAAGGACTGCGAGCAGTAAACGCAAAACTGAGGTATTTATAAATAAATATAAATGGGATTTAGAGAGAAGAATAACATTTTGAACTGAAGTTCCGATTTTTTTTCAAACCCTAAGTAAGACATGTTTAAGTTCAGTTGTATCCGTAATATCTGACCAAATTGTTTCTTAAATTAGTTAATGTTTCTTGCTTGTATGTTGTACTACATTCCCTTTCACTTTAAGTCTGTTGGTTTTATAGACCATCTGTTATGTGGTGGCACTTGACCTTGGTTTTGCTTGAATGGTTAGGGAAGCAACAAACTAAGCCTCCCCACAGCAAGCACAAACAACTATAACTAAGCTGTACGACTAATTAGCTAAAATTAATGCTAAACTGGATATTTTTCGTCCAGCATAACCACATATCACTGAAACGACAGAATTCTCGATCTCCTAGATAAGCACACTAACTGTGACAGGTACCCACCATCTTATATGACAATAACCACAGGATCTATGTTGATAGTGGTCATGCTAAATAATGGCTTGCACACACACAATAGCTGATGTCACAATTTATAGTTAAAGGGGGGGAGCCGGCTTGAGGCTAAATGTTCAAGCCTGAGTCAGTCTGTTAGTAACCTCGGTCTGGTGAAGACCCAAGGTGGACTCGCTTGCCTTTACCTTCAGTTAGTTTAGTTGTAAGTTCGGGCCAGCAGAGGTATAGATTGTTTTACTTTATTGAAGTGAAACCTTCCTACACTACAACCACCCTGACAATCGCCAGAGGACCGACGGCAAACCCAAAATGGAGACGCACCATCGCCATGGCACCATAGGGGTGAACTTAGACGAGGGCCGCACCAAACTAACAATGGTGCAGCAAGAAACATAACCTCTATAACTGAATGCAATAATCAGTGAGCTCATAATTCGATTGCGACAATACTAATATTGCTAAACATTGATGTTGGAATGTTCCTTTATTCATTAGGATTAAAACTCTATAACATGGTGCGCAATCTGTTAGATAAAAGTGGAACTACGTAAAGTTTTTAAGAGTATAGAAAGATTGTTACTCTGCCCGTTTTAGCGAGTATACTGGATAACGATAGATCGTTACCTCACTCGCTAAAGGGTTAAGTTATTACAACAAATTATTGGTTATGATACACGATTTTTATTCCAAACCCTGAACCCCAAACCGAAGTTCTTCACACACCTGTGCGTCTCGTTCTAATACATCTGTGGAACCCATTGCGAAGCAAATTATTTTTATTACTAAAAGCAAGCGTTCTCAATACGATTACTAAAAATGACCATGTGAAAAGGATTAATAAAAGCTTGTATAGAGAGAATGTTTTTTATTTTTTCAATTGATACTGCATATAATATAAATAGTTCTATATCTAGACTTACTATTTTCTTAATTATTAAATAATGTTTAACATTAAACATAGCACTGACATTAGGTACTGTTACTATATCAAACTAACAAAATATGCTTTTAGGTGGAATTTATCTATAATATTGGTAATGATAAAGATCAGCATAGGAACAATTGATTAAAACCCTATTTTTTTATTAGAAACCACCAAATTTGTATTTTGATGACATCTAGTAAACATATTTGATCACTATTTACAAAACTTATCAGAACACACAACAAATTTTGGTTTTGTGTTGATAACTCACTTGGTGATATTTTAAATTATAGAAAAAATGAAAACCTAATATAATATTAATAATATTTTAAAATAAATAATAAAAAAACTAAATATTTAGTTCCTTGTACATTTTCTATAATGTTGACAGTTTTTGACATTAAATATTTTAAATATACACACATCCAAAAATAAAGGTTAGGGATTTTAAAAATTTTAAGTTATTTTTCTTCGGAACAGGCAAAAATCTAATTTTTTCTTTCTTATTTACTGTTTTTAACGATCAGCTTTCCTTAGTTGTCTAAACTTTGGACTCTGTATTAGTTACCGCAGAACCCATTTAATTCTTGTCAATTCCTGCTCTGTAATTAACTCTTTACTGTAGAGTGTCGAAAATCCGAACTAATTGGAACCGAGGGGGGTTCTAATTATCAGTTTGTTCGGATTTTTGAAAATAACCAAGAAAATTCAATTTAGGCTAAAATAAATGCTCTTTAATTGATTAAAGTGGTTAAACAGTACAAGCAGTAATGTAACTACAATACAGTATGTAAGACTACTTACATATTATGATTTAAAAGAACCTGTACGTCGAGTGTACGTACACAGTAGGTGTAGGACCAATATGATAACACTTGTAACTCTCAATTACAGTACAGTACATAATTAAAAGTTGACTTGTACGTTATAGTTAACGCAAAACAAATATATAAAAAATACAGTACACTACTGTACGTACGACACACTGTTATATAATGATTACACAAAGAGAAATGAATGAACTTTCAGTATGTTTACACTGTTTGTTTACTGCTAGCGCTAAAGCAGCTTCTTAGCGTGACAGTGAAAATACTGACAGCTAGTCTGTTGCGAGGGCGTGTGAGAGCAGGTAATAAGAAATGTTTAAAAAGAGATAATAATGTCAAACTGCGATGAAGATTTTTGTTAAATTTTTAACGACGCATTTAGAATTTGCGAAAACAAAATTTTTGCAGGGCCTCGGAACGCATTCGGATTTTTGACGTTTCGGACTATTGACGTTCGGATTATCGACGCTCTTTTGTACTTCACTGATCATTGGCAGCATTTGCAAGGAAAATGATCACTCTCGTTGTTTTTTTTTTAGCGGGCCAGTCATTTAATAAACATTATATTGCAGTTTTTGTCCTTCCTGCTATAGAGTGTCCACATATCTTATTAGATAAAATGAATCAGGCTGTGAGGGTACAGGATGCTGTGGTTTTCAACACAAAAGAGAGCGTTGACAGCAGATTGTGGAGGAGGTATTTGGATACTGGCTGCCTTTGAAAGCTGCACCCGATATGGTGATGTTCTATGACCACCACTCAGGACTCCTACCTGTGCCATGAACTTAGGAGCCTACCATCATTGTGCCCATGACAGCGAAGCAGTTAACAGACATGCTCCGTTCAACTTGAAACCATTCGAAGGGTTTACTTGAAGAAGGCTTTCATCTAGAAAGCCAATTAGAGTCCCCGCTTTACGCTATGAAAACTGACTGCAAGACTTGTATGGGCAAAACAGTAATTGGATCGGTATAGTGCTATTCGCATACGAAGCTCGCTTTACGAGGTTCGAGTAAGAGTTTAGAGGCGATCTGAAGACAAGAGAGCCAATTTGGAAGCTCACCCGTACAAAAAAGGAAACAATGTGGAGTGAGCGAGCATCAGGTCGATGGAAGAACTGAACTCATTTTTCTTGGCAAGTTCGTAAGTGCACAAATGTAAAATGAAAACATTCTTGAACTAGTTGAGAACACCTGGTGCGATGCTAGTTTAATAAACTATAAGAGTTGTGCAAAAATTTGTTTTTTTCATTAAAGACTGAAATGTTTAATTTTTTATTTCAAAACTAATCAAATTACATTGGTTCAATGTATATGTAACAGTCTGAATGAAAAATGAGTATTTTAATTTGTATCAAAACGAACTTTTAAATTTTTAAATATCCATAGATCTTTTTATGTGTGTACATATATACAAAATAAAGTTTATAGTTTAGGAGGTACAGAAGTAAAACATTACGTAAACAATGTGTATAATAAATTTTAATGGTTGCAATGTCTTAAAAAAAATACAAATAATTAACTTGAGGAAAAACACCTGTGAATTTGCACCACTCTGCATCAGTTCAATTTTAAATTCACTATATTTTAGATTAATTTTAAATATGAAGAGAGTTATAGATAAATAAATTATTTGTAAAATTAACTAATAATTAATTTCAACTAAATTAATCAGGACCTATACATTTAAGGTATTATCACATTCAATTAAATAAAGTTTATAGTTATTTACAATCTTTCTAGATAATATATTTTAAAAACATGCGAAGAAATACCAACAAAACTATATCTACTACTGTGTCAGACTATGGACCTGTTATGTATAGACCTGTTATGTACAACAAACAAATCAGCTTTGACACTTGATTCCAACTGAAACCCAATTATTTCATACCTAGTCAAACAGCTGCTGACGTGTGTTGAGCGGATTTCCAAATTTAAGTTTACATGTTTCAACCAACTATTTGGAAAATTGGTTAACTCACAAAGTCGCTGAATAACTGCCTGCATGACAGAATATATTAGTAGAATTTGTTTGCACTCGGCCTCAAGCGCTGCTTCGTTCTGCTCACAGCGGAAAAACTTGCTTTGCGAGTCTGCACTTCAACCTCGTGGCCTTGGATTATGAACTACCTTTTGCAAGTTTACCCCTCGACCTAGCAGCCTTGGATTATGAACT
The DNA here is from genome assembly GCA_018207615.1 of Philaenus spumarius. Taxonomy (NCBI): domain Eukaryota; kingdom Metazoa; phylum Arthropoda; class Insecta; order Hemiptera; family Aphrophoridae; genus Philaenus; species Philaenus spumarius. The sequence continues at coordinate 355,047 of JAGFPH010000920.1, read as the reverse complement.
ACGCTCTGCAACCTCGATCTAGTGGCCTTGTCTACTGCGATTTGTGAGTTTGCACCTCGACCTTACAGCTTCGCAGCGTACAATCTGATCAGAAGTGTGGATTTTTATGGTATTTTAAGTTTTGATCAATTTTGGGGGAACTAGACAGGAATAAGTTTGTATTTATTTATTAAGATAAAACCCCCAAAAATTCATTCTAGTACGAGAAATATTAAAAAATTGTTACTTCCGGCCAAAGAAACGTGCTTCCTGTTAGAATTTAGAATTTTTTGACTTTCGAACTCGTCCGAGCAACAGAAAACCAACGTGTGTACCAAATCGGACGTAAAATGTAGCCGATAGAGTGCGAACTCATATATACATATGACTTTATGATATAATTTTTAAAGATATTGATGACACCCGGAACGTGTTCTGGGGAGCAATCACATTGACCACTACCTTAGGTCTCACCATAAGAATCACTGTGCAATAGCTCATCTTTCAAATTTGCTAAAAAGTAGACGAACATCAAGAGGTCTATTTGTTTTAAAACTTTGTGATAATATTTAATTACTGATTATATTTTTGTTATGAATTTTTTGATATTAGGTGCACAATACTGGCAGTTCCAGTTGGAACCTAGTGTCTAAAGTGATTCCTTGGTTGGTTGTACGTCCTGCAAACAACAATCAGAAAAACTATCTAGTAACAAAATGTAATTTGTTCAGCATTTCTATTTTAACTTTTACCACAAAAAGACAAATTTCGCAAACTTACGCAAAGATTAAGTATCTATTCACAATCGTAATGTTATCAACATGTTTAATATCACATTTGTGTAATCAGTTTTTTGGGTCAGAAATGTTTTTCTCCAACAAAAACTAACTATAATAGAGCGTCGAATATCCAAACTAATTGGGACCGAGCGGGTTCGGATAATTGAATTTACTGTGTACTTGCTACTGACTAACCGGCGACTAGCGGCATAGGGCTGCCAGGAGTCTGCAACAGCGGCCGCTGTTCCGTTGAGTGCACAAACTCCCTGAAGTCTAGGCCTACAACTCAGCTGAATATGCAAGAAACTTTAAATTCGGAATTATCTGCAGTACTGTACTTATTTATGTTCATTATACTACACCGAAAACAGCTGTTTTCTATACCTGTTCATAGGCATGTAAGTCCTTATTTTCCGTGCACTATACCGTAAATTCATCATGCACCAGCTGATTTTACAAATAAGAATAAACGTATGAGTTTTATATAAACAGCTGATTTTACAAAGAAGAATAAACATATCAGTTTTATGTAAACAGCTGATTTTACAAGTAAGAATAAAGGTATCAATTTTATGTAAACAACTGATTTTAAAAATAACAATAAACATTTCAGTTTTATTTAAACAGTTGATTGATTTTGTCAATGAAAATATAACAGAAATATCAAACGAGTTTTAATTGTTTTCAAAAAAAATTTTAATAAAATGATGTTTTGATTAAAAGTATGTTACTTTTTCGGTGTAGTATAATGAAAAATCTCGCACAGAAAAACCCTATTTACCGGGCTTGTAATGTAATACACTATTACAGTACATTTCCGCGTTCGGATGATTGACGTTTCGGTTATCAACGCTCTACTGTACCTCAAACTATTACTATCATTTTAAAGTTAAAATATACATAATCAGTATTTTATATTATGAGTATTCTTTTAACCCTGCAACTGTCAGACTACTCAATTTGAGTGGTCGTGGGGGCGTGGCACGTGAAAACGATCAATTTTGAAAACTCTACTTGTAATGAATATTTCACCCACTAAAAACTATCCAATCACAATAAATCAAAAACCGTTGGAAAGGAAATGATCTAAACTTTAATTTTTGCATTTATAAGTTTTTTCTAAACCGTATATTTACATACGTAATCATCGTTGCAGTTTTTTAGTTTTCTAAAAGCCAATGTCGCGCGAATTTTAATGCACCAAAACTACCTTTAATTCCAGTTTCTATGTCTTTCAATACAGCCCGCCCGGTATTTTTCTGAGTTATATCTGTATACTGAAGGATTCATCACACTTTTACCTATCTGAAACTGCCATCCAATCCAAAATCGGACAAATAGTTCCAAAGATATGGAATTGTCTGTAAACCTTTGCAATTGAGCAGATTTCAACTAATAAAACAACACATTTTGCGTTCGAGATATCTTTTATAATTCGAATTATTGCAATACACTTTTTGATATCTATAGACCAAAGTTCAATCTTTCATTTGGTGTAAAGCAAACTATATTTGACTTTTTAGATGTTATTCAAACAGCAGTTGAAAGTTCATACTTGCACAGAATTCATACTACCGCTTGAGTTTGCAAAACAAGGCTGTTTCCATTGTCTTCAACGGTCATATTTTGAATTTCCTTTGTCCGCACGTGGTTTCATTTCTTTCATCTTACTTTTGTAATTCAATTGATTCTAAGTAAAACACTTTTATGAAAAGGTAATATACAAGTATACAGTTCAATTCTTTTATTTATTCTCTACACTTTGTTTTAATAATATTTCATTTTTGGGCAAAGCATATATTAGTAAATTACGTTTTAAATTAGGCGGTTTTGTTAGCAATCGTGTATTTCAAACACAAAAACTGGTGTTTTCAAAACAAGAAATTTGAAATCGATAAATGTTTTTATACAGTTCTATTTAGAACTAAATTACAAAACTTTTTTACATTTACGAAAAAACTACAAAAAATGTTTACGACTTGTTATGTAGGCCTAAAGTTGAATTTTTTCCTTTCGTTACTGAACATTTTTTGCTTCTTGAGCTAATAACTTTTACAATTTTACATCAATAAATTTTTTAATTACATATATGGATTTTTTGATCCTTTCTCTACAAAAAAGGTACAGAACACTTTTGGATTGGTATACAATTACTATATTTGGCGAATTTTTGAAAATATGCTTGCACACGCGCCGAAATGACTTGGTGTTGCAAAACATTAACATGGACAGTTGTAGGGTTAAACAAATAATTCAGAAGACTTCACTAACATTTCTAAGTTATAGGCCTTATCAAGCTATTCAAATCGATTGTTTAGCCTTTCCTAATGAAAATCAGATAAATTGACAAAGACAATATATTATATTTCATAATATATTACAGTAATTATTATTTTAAAAAGATAAAATTATTTAACATTCATAAGTATTTGGTAAAAAAATATAGTAGCACCAACTAAAAGAATAAACCAAATTCTGTTTAATTTTAAATTGAATATAATAAATATGTTTAGTCATTTGTATTCTTTTTGTAATTGATTATATTATTTGTACTATTCCGTGGCTACATGTTTGGCCGCCTAATTAGGCCATCCCACAAAAGTATTCCAGTGAATGTCAAGAAAAAAGTTCTTAGAAGTAAAAAGTTATATTTATTTAAATACTAACTGCTCCTGCAACATGTATTATCTATGTATCCTTCCAAAATGACTGCTTTTACTGTGGCAATAAATTTACTGTGGCATCGTAAGTCCGGTGTGTTTAAAAAATGTGTTGCAATATCACTTCTATTAAATTTCTCTAATCAACTAAGACCACTGCAACTTCATCTGTAATGGGGGCATTGTACCTTCCACGATGTTCTGCTACAATTTTGTCCCGATGACTTCCAGGCCGGTATGCAATGTTGATACATACTGTCAGATTGGGTTTAGCATACACAATGCCATTACTTACAACATTGCGCGCAAGATGCACTTTAAATTAAACAAACACTAAATGTTAGCCCAAACTTATCTCAATACATCACTTAAAACATACAAATTGGTTCAACTAAACGAAGACAAACAGTCTGTTTATGATTTTATTACATGTATATAGTACGTTCTGCGAGTGTTTGCAGTAAATCGCTACCTATGACGGATGACAGGGAAAGACACGGACAATTAAAAACTCTTAATAAATGTTTTATTAAGTCACATGTGTATAAATTTAAAATTTAACTAAAAAAACGCATTCTAAGGCTAAATTTAAAGCTTCAAAATGGCCACAGACCACAACGATTTACTGCAAACACTCGCTGAACGTACTATAGATTATTTTTGATTACAATCAGTGTACACAAATGTGTTTACGTGAAATGTAAATTCTGTATTGCGTCAAATTTCTGCGAGTGGACTGAACCAGATGGCCTGAAGATGCTGTCGGGGGTAGTGAAACATGTGGCCACACAATAAAAATATAACCATTTACAAAACTCTACAATAAATTGACAAATAAAGGTATTTTATAAAATATACATAGTTCTATGGCTAAATAACAATGAATATAAACTAAAAAGATCAATATTTGGCTAGACATTGCTTTATAGAAATCGATTGCTACCAAGAGTCGCCAATTATGGCCATATTACTTAAAGGTACAAGTAAAATAACATTTTCATTAGAATCAATACACCCAGGTTCTTTCTATCATAAACAGTGTAGAAAAAGTCTAACAATTTCCAATAAAAACTCTACCAGTTAATTTAATTAATACCAATTTCCCCCTGGAGGTTTGGGGAGGTCAAAATGGAGAAAAACTGTTTTTTCGCTTCAGCGGGTAAACAGTTAGATTTGAAACAAACATTAAATAGGAAAGTTGTAGCTTAAGAAAATGCCTCGCTTTTAAGACCCCATACAACTTTTTAAGTAGGCCTACTTTAGATTTCGTGTTATGGAAAAGATAAGAAGAAAAAATTCAAAATCATGCTACAAACTCACGAATTGCTACAAAAACTCTATTTAGCATAAGAATGAACTAAAAAAAAAATTCCGCCCTTCAAACTCCCCCAAGGAGGGGATTAGAAGGAAAATAGTGGTTTTCAAACAGAAAAATTTGAATAAACAAAAATGTAAATGCAATTTTTATAAATTTTTTTGAAATTGTAGTTATGGCATCACTTATATTTTGAGACCATGATCACTTTTACGTAACCTTGTGGGAATAGTTATGGGCGATGTTACATACAGTAACATTTCCCGTAACATTAAGGGCAACATTTCCAATAGACATTAAATGTAAAAGTTGTTGCTTACATCAATACCTAAAATTTAAGGTATTGCTTACATCAATACTCCTTCTACAGAACTCGCGTAGTTTTAAAAAATATCGCTATTTAAATCATCTGCATTATGCTGTATTATAGCTGTAGGCCTATTAAGAGTTAATAGTTTTATTTAAATTATACATTTTATGCTTGGATGTGTATATAATAAATAACAATAATTTTAGGTTAGGCCTAGAAAGTAATTTTAAGTCTAGGCCTAACCTAAAATTGTTGTATGTATGTTGCTGTTAAGATAGGTAAAATAAATTAAACATACACACAATAATTTTAGGTTAGGCAAAGACGGATGAACCAACATTTTATCTTTATTGAATGTATTTACAATGAATGGACATCTAACTGTGTTTACCATCTTAGCTTTGATGTTATAACGATTCTACACCTTTATTATAATAACATTAAACGTATGGAAATAGTAAATATTTTTATAAAAAAGAATTTAATAATAAACGGCAATTGAAAGGTTAAAATTATGTGTGTACATTGCCGTTAAGGCTGGTAAAAGAATTGAAGAAAAGGCGTGATGAACTTTGTTCCTGACGGGGGTCCCACAACTGCGCACACATTTACTTTTTTTATTTTATTATCAGGTAGGAGACAATTTTGCTCATTGTATTAGTCTCGTCAATACCTTTACATTTAAAGCATTTAATACAATGTTTTACTTCTAAAAATTACTTTTCTAATATAATATATATCAAACCTATAAAAAAGAAAAACACCTTCATCATTCAATAGATGTCAGTCCCATGAATTCTTCTATAGAATAAAAAATGCCTTGCTTCAAGTACGTTAACATTTCATATTTAAATGCCTTTTCCTCTGCTATTGCTTTAAGTTTATGTGGAAGACTGTTGTGTAGGATAGCCCCAGAAAATGCTGGTGACTTTGAAGTTTGAGAAAGCCTACGTTTTGGAATGGTTAAATTGTGTGTTTTTCGTGTGTTTTTCGTGTATTGTATCCATGTACTTCTGTGTGAAACTCTGAATACATGATACGAGTCAAAATATAAATTGATGGAAAATTAAAATGTCAAGCTTTTTGAAAAGAGGGCTTCAAGAATCTGTATGCCTCTTACAAGATAGACCGAAGTGCTGACTTTTGAATTTTGAATACTTTTACATTGATCTCTTTGAAGTGTTTCCCTACACAGCAACACCATTATGAAGGTGACAGTAAAATGTGGATGCACAATTTTACATATACAAATATACCAACACGCATATTTATGATAAAAACAACCTGTGGGATCATACCTGGGTGTATTAATTCAAACAAAATCCTTATTTTCGATCATATTACAGTACTATAATAGCATGACCAATTTAATTAATGCAAAGGCATGGGCGCCCATACCTATGGGCAGAGGGGGCCACCCCCCTCCCCCCTAGCTCCCAGGGAAAGGAATATATATATTATTAATTACAGTCAGGTATTTTCCTTTAAAGAGATTAGCACTAAAATATGTTTTAAATGTTATGTGCCGTTGGGTTTTGCATATACTTATTTTATTTTTTACAAGAGTTCAAGCATGAGCTGCTGGGTCACTACTTGGTGTGGCCTCTAGGAGTGTTATAGGTCTTTGTGTATTCACTGACGGTGTAAACGTAGAGACGCAATGCTGTGTGGGTTAATATTTCACATGAACAGCTAAATTGGCTTCCCAAATTTTAAAAGTTTTCTTTAGAAGATCAAAAATATCCCTGGACTCCTTTTGCCGAAGGAGGGGAGGGTACTCCTTAACACGTTCACTGCTACGCAAATTTCATATTTCCTATGCTAGGAGCCGATCTTTTATTTTTATATTTATAGTCTAAATGAATATAAATTACTTTATTTTTTATTTTTGAACCTTTCTACGTAATAATCATTAATATTTTAAAGCCCACACACAGGTGCGTCCATAGCATATAGGCTTAAAATTGGCGTGCGAAGCATTGTGTATTGAAAATACTCTCAATATGGGCGTTGGCGTGTGAAGCACGCGGTGCACTGTGTATTGAAAATACTCCAAATATTGGCCGTGCAATGCACTGTGCGTCGGCCGCTTCTCGTAGTGTTCAGTGTCAAGCTTACATGTGCGTCCTTAGTAGTGAACGTGTTAAGCTCCATACCTCAGTCTAGCCCCCCCCCCCCCATCCCTTACCGCCTAGAAAATATCATATGGGCGCCCATGTGCAAAGACAAGCCAATTTCACAGCCTATGAGCTCTAAAAAAATTAATTTAAAAATATTTATTCATATTTTTGTGAGAACAAACCAACAGATGGTTTTGAGTATAGAATATGAGTCTTCAGATAAAAAAGCCTGCCAATATACAAGTAAAAAATGCATGTATTCGAGTATTGAATCATACAAGTCATAATGGAAACATTAAAAGTAATAACATAAACATAGTCCACATTGGGATAGAAACATCTGAGCAAAAACAATTGTAATAAAACTAAACTGTCACTACTACCGTACTGAGAAACGTAATCCGCCTTTAAAGATAGTTTTAAATGTCTTTAACTCGGGCCAAATTGGTCGGCGCTCTCACGTACTCGTCTTCTTGCATCGGATTCGGACTCGACACGAATAGAGTCTGTGGAAATGAAAAAGTAGTGTAAGAAACTTTCTAACCAATATCAACAGTAAAATGTTCATTTATGTTATGATTTGAAGGGTCAAAATTTGTATTAAATTCCCGCAACGAAAACGTTACTATCAACTCCTATAAAAGCGAGTGTATGTCCGTACGTACATGAGTAACATATAATATAACAGGTGATTTCATCCATCATCTGTAATACTCAAACAAAACCCAGCGTACATTAAACTTTGGGGTTATGTTTACAACTTCAATAATTATAATTTCTTGTGAAGTTGATTTTTTTAAATATAAGTTATAGAACTAATGTATGCTATAATATGTTATAAGATTTGCTTTGAGGTTATAAACTCTATATAAGGTGTAATCTAAGGTTATAAGGTTATAATCTATATATAAGGTGTAAACCTTTCATCATCAATATGTTCGTTTATACAAATTTAAAGAAGTGATACCTATTCGTTTAGCTTCGGAAACATTCGTACATCTTTTTAACAAATAGGCCTACAGTTTTATAATCCTTACAGTTGTACAAATTTACCGAGTTAAAAATCCCCGACAGCATAGTTAGGTAGGCCTAGATAAAGTCTGTTGTTTTCAAATAGTATTTATTTTTTTTTACATAGTGTATTTCTGATGTGTATCTAATTAATCTGCCTGTGATTTTTCACGGCGGCTTACTAGTTCTAAATAAAACTTAAGATCTTACTAGTTGTGATTTCCTATTTGACAGTTTCACTGTTCTACCCGAGTGCTACTGAGCCTATCTGTGATTTTGTACGAGGTGTTCCTTTACTAGTATTACATCTGCTATTAAAATAATCGGGTTACTATGATAGCAAGTATAGTATACATTTAAAAAAATTTCTTTCGTAAAAACCAACCATACAAAAAATTCTTTCATAAAACATCTTAATCATTTTCTTTTTTAAGGAATAGAGGGGTACAAGGCCTCCCCACCACTGCGGGACAAAAGCACTACCGAGCACCATCTTAATCATTTGAGCAAATTGGAAAATATACAATACTAGTGGACCCGGCAATGCTTCGCTATTGCTTAATTTGAAACTTTGAAAGCCTGTAATTCGTATCCCGTGTAATTCAACATCCTGTAATTCGTATCC
>JAGFPH010000920.1:329919-346238 GCA_018207615.1 Philaenus spumarius | reverse complement strand
CCGTGTAATTCAACATCCTGTAATTCGTATCCCGTGTAATTCAACATAGGCCTAATGATTGTTACACATAATTAATAAAACAACTGATTTGAATCAAAAGTTTAATACAATTTTAGGTTAGGCCTTTAAAACCTATGAAATATAATAATTCAAACATCTAATATTACAATTTAACATTATATTATTGTTACACATTATAAATAAAACAGCTTATTTGGACCAAAGGTTTAACACAATTTTAGGTTAGGCCTATTATTATAAAATCAACACACTTTTTTTGAAAGAGTTTGGAATTATCACCATAGTAACCAGAATAACACATTAATAAATACGAATCAGCTGTTTCATCTTTTATATGGCTGCTTATGCGAGGGATGAATTTTCGCATTTTCTACCCTTTAAATTCAAAATTTTGTAAAATCCTTTCTTAGTACGCCTCTACATTATTGGACGGATGTACCTTCCAAATTTCAAGTCTCTAGCTTTAATAGAATCGGCTCTGCGTTGATCATCAGTCAGGACATTGCATTTTATATAAGAGAGATGAAAGCATTGTTTTGTCAGAGTTCATCTGTTAATAGCTGCATTCAATTAAGTTAAAACAGTGTGATTTCACCAAAGCAATGAGGAGCAATGGACATAGGAAATACAGTACAACCTCGCTAATTCGAAATCAAAAGAAAAGCAATATTTTCGAATTAAAGGAAGTTTGACTTATTGAGACTTTGAATTTTATTATAGAGATTATTGTACATAAAATTTGAATTACAGAGGTAAACTTTTATTTTAAGAATCCACTACAAAACGCTTTTTAAAATGTTTACAACTTTGAATAATATGTAGTAACGTTACATAAGTTAAAAGAAATTAAAAAGAACAATCTATACTAATATTATAACGAGGTAAAGTTTGTTTTTTTGTTTGTTTATTTGATTGTTGTATGTTCAAATCTCTGGAATTACTGAACCGATTAAAAAGTAGTTTTACTAATAAAAAGTTACAATCTCTGAGTAACATAGGCACAAAAAACACATTCATTTCGATAAAAACATTTTATTTCAATATTTGTAAATTTAGTCTGAAAAAATTCTTAGGTTAGGCCCAGACTGATAAATCAACACATGTATTTACATTTATTACCATAGCAACCAATAAAATAAAATAACAGATAACAGCTGTTTGCTTTAATATTTTCATAACAGCCAATTTCAAACTTTGTATTTCTAACTTTTAGGTAAGGCTTTTCTTAAAGTGTAGACCTGAGCCTTGCTGGTTCTTTTAACCTTTACTATAACTGCTGTTATAAAATATACGAAATATAATTTCATTTGAATATTTAACATTATTTACCATCTAGCTTTGGGATTATTATTAATCCTACTCCTTTATTATAAAGAAAACATAACATGATCATGTGTATAGAAAGCGGAACACGCAGGGGTTTCCCCTAGTTAGCCAATAAAACAATTAAGATCAAAATAAAAAAGTACGATTATTACTTTAATACAAGTTAGAGTTTACCTCTAAAGACTCTAAAGAGCTTCGAAAGACTTGTGCTAACTTCGTGGTGCTCGAAAAACCTCGAAATTATCCCACTGATTTCAGTTTTTGGCCCGAAACTCCTAAAAGGGTACTTCCTACGGAAAAAGCCACTCTTTCCTTTTTTGAAGCTGTGACTAAGTCCACTTAGTCGTTCAAGATCAGGCTGGCCAATGCAAGGTTTGTCAGCATGTGAGCTCGCACAACTCTCGAGTAGGCATGGCCATTCAGAATTTTGTCCACACTGTTCTCGGCAAAAATAGTTGTAAGGAGTTCTTTGAGTCCACTCCCTGCGACCTGAAGTCTGTTAAGGTAGGGGAATAGGTACATCTGCCGAACCCTTAACCTGGCTCAGGCAGGCGTTATCTTATCACACAAAAGGAGGGAAAACAATCCGTTTCGCCTTCGTCAAAGATCCCATTTTCACAGGTTTTAGTACCTTACCCACCAAAGATAGGTAAGGCCAACGTAATTTTATTTTAGTTAGTTATTAATTATTGTTATTCAATGACGCGTCAAAGATAGGTAAGGCCAACGTAATTTATTTTAGTTTGTTTTAGTTAATTATTAATTATTATTATTATTATTACGTTAGTTTATTTATATATTGGATGAGTACGTACATACATTTTTACTAATAATATGTGTAATAATTAATTATGAATAACCATGGCAATTAAATGTTGTATTCACTCATGCTCCGATCTCTCCCTCCCCCGATTTAACCCATTTTTGTTTTTCTAAGATAACGAGATACCTGTCTGGCCTACAGACTTCGTTCCGGGCTTAAGCGAAAGCTAAATATTTTCTCTACAACTTCATATATAGTAAATTTTCTCGTAGAATGAGTATTACAGCCAATATTTAGCCCGACAGACGACAAAATCTGAAATTTTGCACTTTTTGAAAAAAAACTACAATTTTTGAGGTCCTGTATTTTGGGATTTATTGGACCTAAAGAATTGGGGTTGGGTTCAAATAGTAGGAAATTTTCACAGCTTCAAAAAAGGAAAGAGTGGCTTTTTCCGTAGGAAGTACCCTTTTAGGAGTTTCGGGCCAAAAACTGAAATCAGTGGAAAATTTTCGAGGTTTTTCGAGCCCCACGAAGTTAGCACAAGTCTTTCGAAGCTGCAAACTTGGTTTTACACTACTAGTAGGTACCCTAACAACATACCAAAAAATCAGAAACATGCGAATTTATCCGATGTTTGTCCTTTTTTTTGTCTACCGTCAGTGGTCTAAAAGTCCTAATTCAGCACACGAGTGTTGTCCCAATACAGCAATGAAAGGATTAAGAAATTGTTTCAACTTTTTATATTTAATTATTTTAATTGATCTATTTTGGCATAACCAGCTAAAAATATTATTTAATTACACTAAATGCATGGTGTATTTAATTACCAGTAAAGACCCCCAATTGACTCCCAAATTTTTTCAAATTTTGGGGTATATTCACTTTGACACCATTTTTGAATTTCTCATCAAAACTTAGGATAGGAATGTCTGATAAAGTGAGGGGGTTATTATTAAGGTGAAGGAGCTAGGTGGAAAAAACGCCCATTTACATACTGTAATGCACTTTATCTCATGAATGCGAAGTCGTAGAGAAGTGATATAGATATCGTTGGATAGGCAATCATAAGGGCTATAAAATATCGAAAGGAGAAATTTTGTAGACTCCACCTAGTAATGAAAATTTGTATTAAAATTTTCAAATTCGTTATAACTCACAGGAAAAATATGGTCTTTACTGGCCCGTCGGCGTCCCACTTGTTAAATATCATTATTAAGTACCCAGCCCTACCAATAAACTGCTATAACTAGGTCTTACAAGAGGAACACAAATACATAAAAATATATCGAAATAAAAGCATATTTAAAATCTCAGCTTTAGAGCTAAAAATTAAATACAACAAACAAATAATTTTTATTTAGAATCCATTAAAAAAAAGGGATGAAAATCGTGTGAAATAAATAACACTTGAAACAAAGATTTTGATAAAAGTTGTTTACCATTGAAGTTAGTAGGGAGGAATGTCGATCCTATCCTTCTACTTGGTTAGTTTATTTTTATACTCCTAAGTAAGCTGGAGAACATGTACACATGCCTCCTTTCCATGCTCCCTTTTATCTCCAACATGCCTAAAAACTGAAACATTAATTGGGCATATTTACGTTATTATTGTAGATTAAAAAGCATATCACAATTCAGTAATCCTCATTCAATAGCAGGACATATAATTGTTTGAAGCAGAACCGGAACGACTAATGAGAATTGCCTTAAACGATGATTAAACAAGCGGGTAAAGACTTCATTAAAAAATGAAACCTGCAAGTTTCTATTTCAATTTTGAAAGTTTTTAAAGTTAGCCAGTTATAGAAAAAGGCTTTATAAACTGTATATATGAACTAGGAGCCCTGCCCCTGCTTGCTTTGGACACAGCCACCAAGCCGACTCACGGCGAAGCTAATGCAAACAGATAATAGTATTGTATAATCTGACATATTCACTGAAATGACGATTGATTAGGACAGAGGCACTTGAATCGTGGTAGGGTAGTGGGAGTGCGGTATCCCAGATCCTGAAGCATACGCGTATAGGGCCTCAGGTTTTAGTGTGAATGATGCATTTTTTATATAATAGAACGATGCAAACCTAACAACGCTGTTGGTTGTTAAAAAAAATTAACCATTCTAAATTTGCCAAGTAGGTTGCTGTGCTAATAAATGTAAATGTTTTCAAGAAATGTGTGTTGGTCCAGTATAGGCCTAACCTGAAATTGTGTTCAACTTTTGATCCAAATCATCTGTTTTATTTATAGTTCGTACTAACAGATGTTTGAATTGAATTATAATACAGTAGCATTTTTCAATGATTTTCGTTTGTGTTTGCTTTTAGTTTGTTAATCTAACCTAAAAAATTTGTTGGTTGTGAAGAATAATAAACTGATTCTAAATCAGCTAAGTTGGTTGCTATGGTAATGAATGGAAACAAAGATGTGTTGCTAAGTTTTTGATCCGGACAGCTGTTTTATCTGATATAGGGCTGGGAATGAACAACCGAATTTTTTTGTATTTTTACCTTAAATGTTTTTTGCTCAATGTTTAACCTATGTCAGTCAGTTATTCAGTCAGGACTAAGCTGCTACTTTATATAGATTAGCCTGGAGAAACTAACTAAAAAATTGAAGGATTTGATACATTTTCCCCACTAGTTTTACATAAGCTTTTACTTATAAATAACAGTGATTTATCAAAAGTGGAATAACCAGGACTTTTGACAAAATTATGAAAAATACTACCATCACTCTAAACTCATTAGAGATAATATGATCAAATATCCAGTTAAATCACAATATTTTATACTTTTATCGTGTTGCCTTGGACTGTTTAGTATATTACTATAAATACTTTGAATGGTTGACATCAATCTGTTATTGTAGACAGAGCTACATCAATGTTTTGCCACTCTCTGTCGTCTTAGTCGGGCTATCGTATATAAGTGTTAGTGCATAGCCTGACGAAGGTGACAAATCACCTTTATAACTCTGTTTATATGAATAATCTGAAGGTGTTCAAAGAACTTACAGTTAAATCACTATTTTCTTATGAACTGAGAAAAAATACTGGTACTCTAATTAAATTTGCACCAACTTCACAAAATGTCCTCAATTTTCCCGTGCCTTGTGACATGAGCGACCCCCGAGAGCGAGAGAAATGGTAAAATCTAGAGACGCTTAGTAAAGTTTAGCCAATAATAAAGTTTAGGCATAATATTGCATAAGATGCAAAGGCTTAAATAAATGAAACAAAAGTTAGAGTCAATTAAAATGGTGGATTTAATAAAAGATAAATGAATAACTTAATAACAGCAGACATAAATCTTATAAATAGAAAAGCATACATAAATTATTAATGATGTAATATATACATATATAATATCAAACAAGAATTAGTGATGAATATAATGCATAAGCAGTTAAAAGATAAAAGTGTGTATTTGATAAAAACAAAGTCAAAAAGTCAGTCAGCAAATATTATTGGAACACAATTTGTACAATTTACATAATATATAATGATTATGATGCACAAATAAAACATCTGTAAACAAATTCAATCTCAGCAGTTGGCAGCAGCGGTTGCTAAAAACGGATGTGAAGATTTGGAGAAGAATTCCAGTTTGAGATTCTACAATAAGTTATGGCGACTGGTAGTTTGTTATAGCGTGGAAGTCCACAAAGCAATTGTAAAAAAAGGGGTATTGTTACAAGTTTTCAACGGTTTTTTAGAGCCTAAGGGCGAGGTTTTTGTATTGCACGAAAGTTGTATAAATAGTCGACGATTTTAATGAAGTAACAGTGAAGTTTTGAGCTGATAACTATTTGGAGACACGAGGTTGAATGTTGGTCAATTTGTGCAAAGGATTATGTGTGTTTTGTGAATATAAACTGTGCAATATGGGCCCATCGTACAAGAAAATGTAAGTATACAAACTTATAAACTATTAACTTTTTAAAATTGAACATTTGAACAAACCTTGATAAATTTATTAACTTCATTTTATTTTGTATGTAATCTTTGTAAATCTTTTCTTGGTCTGCTTTTAGAGTTTTGAATTTGAAAATATATTTTAACCTAAATTGTGTCTCTTTTTAAAATATAAATAGTTATTGTAAAAAATCATTTGATGATTTTATATTGTGTATATTTTATCATTTTCATGTTATACGATGTACATTGGAATGTGTGAGTAAAAGCCGTAAGTTGTTCACCACAATGTCTTAAACTTAATTTTATTACCACGATCTAGCCTAGCGAGTACTATTTCAGTCAGACAAACCACGACCGGGTGATTTTTTATTAAAACAGTTGATTTATTTGATTAATTGTAAGATATGCAAATGATGAAAAAAAATGGTGCCGTCTCGGTTTTGTCCGTATAAGATACATTTTGCCGCCAAAGTTGCATCACAGAAGTTATAACATGATGTCTGTGATGCAAATCAAGCAAGCATAGAGTCTGAACACAACCATAGATCTGAATAATTAGTATGTGAATAACCAGAAATACTAAAAATTAGTATTTCTAATTGCAAGTAATTAATATATTCAGTAAATTTAATTAAGAATTCACATATTATTGTAGCTTCCTCTAGGGCCGTAGGGCGCGCTAAGAAAGGTTTTAAAAATAATTCCAAATTTTAGAGGGACTTTTGGGGGGGTCAAAGTTACTAAAATCCTCATAAGAAATACATAGTATAACATATTTATTGATATATTTCTTTGGTATATTTCTTATTGATATATAACTTCGATTTGTCTATCCGTGCAAAGCCGGATCGGGCCAGCTAGTCTTTTATAATTATAACAAAATATTTTTGTAACCACAACGTTACAAATGGCTTTCCCAATGTGAGGCCATCAAAGTATTTTGCAACACTTTCCTTTACAGCCTTACTGGTCTTTTAATGTTGTAATCAACTAATTAAATTTTAAATTACTTATACTACCGTAACGACTGTAGGATCTTGGTGAAATTCCATTATACAAAAATAGTTCATTATTTACTAAATATTTTCCTTAGAATCAGAATTTAAATCTTGTGAAGAACAAAGTGTGTTGTTTGAATAAGTATTTATTTTATTAGACACTAAATTAACACTATTTTTTTACCAGATAATAAAAATTTTATTTCTTTACCTTATTTTCAAGCAAATTGAAATATATATCGACGTCTTCCGATAATATCACATCGTGTAATTTTAATAAGAGATATAAAAATCTTGAGCCATACAGACTAGATTCGTAATTAGAAATTGTTTGTTTTATAACACAGAAAACACGCCAATTAAATAAATATGAACTAAAACAGTTTGTAAAATTGAACAAATTATCCGGATCCGTGTTTCAAAAGATTATTTTATTTCCGGTACAAGAAAAGTTCATTTGCTAAGTAATAGTTTAAGAACTGGTTTATTACTATTCGCAAAATCTCTACTATTTATTACACGTATCGAGCAAATGAGTGGCTCTATCAAGTGAACTAGATAAATTGAACCGAATCTTTAAACAGCTTCGAACTTTGAATTAGAGCTGCGACACATTTTACTCGGGCTATACAGTATACAGGCAGGGAAAAAATAGGTGACCTTAGACAACAAATCGTGCCTTTTGGGGACTTTCTTCGCCTTTTATCCAATTCGTGACGTTTTGAGAACTTTTGTGACTTTTTGAGACTGATAGACATAAATAACACTTGCTTGTTTAAAGTTTGATAATTTTATTACAAAAAAGTACAATTTGTTTTTATAAATACATACCGAAAAATTTAGGCAGCCGTAGTTATTAGAAATCTTTTACTATTGTAATTATTAAGGGTGATAACAAAACTATACACAATATTTATTTAAATGTTTCTTATAGGTTGAAGTAAAATTATTTGTATTAGGAATCAAATTTTCTGAATGAATGTACAAATCTTCACCAAATCTTGAATGTACTCTGTTTTATTATTATCTAGGTCAGTCTTTCACAATGGAATTTAATGGAGTAGGATAGTCAAGGAACGAACTTGGACTCTGAAATCATAATCACATAGTTACGACTACCATACTTTAAAATACAGCCTAAGTATTTTAAATGAAATAATTAGGATATGTACTTTTAAGCTCCAGCACTTCAGACAGCGTGACTTGCAACCGCCGAGGTCGACACTAGCCCGCCGGAAATCCAAACCGACGCCCGCCTGTGTAATCTAGTTAAAAGCGGTTTGGTCTGGCACATCAGCCGGCGGTTCCACGCCTAACCTCGGCACTACGACGTTTCTCCGCTAGGCGATCAGTTGATTCGGACTGACGACGCTGACGCCCGGCATCACAATTCCTTTTTCTTTCATTTGTGATTAGAAACAATTCTTTGAAAACAATGGGGGAAAGTGAAGAGTACTTTTTTAGCTCGGAGCAAGAATATATTTTTCGTATAATTGTCAAACAGATAACTCAAAATAAGATTTTTGAAAGCCCCTTTATCTTCCCGTTTCTTATACAGCTTCAAATTTTCTTCTTGGAACAGTATAAATTCCATTTCCACCTACCCACTTGGATACATCTACCTCACTCGGCGGTTAGAATAAAACTGATGCCATCTCCCGAAGTTCTGAATTGCTGAACAGTCTGACGGTCCACCGCTGAGCGCGTAAATGGTGGAGCGCTGGCTTCGGATTTTACAAGTCATGCTGTCTGAAGTGCCATAGCTTTACAGTGATTAGTTCCTATTCTTTTTTGCGATGAACAGTTTCAATTTCCAGAAAACGTCGTCTTCAGATCCATAAAAATCTTTTAGTATATCCGTTCACTTAAACTTTGTTAAGGATTACAATGGTACCAAATCCTATCAAGGAATAATCACCCAATTGATTGTATATTAGAACACATGTAATCAAAACCAGCCTAGGCTAATGTACCTATAGGCCTATAGTAAACTTCTTGATTTTAAGACCTAGCCTATTCAAATTAGAAAGCGAATTACCAACACACAAAACCATATTTAGAAATTATATAATCCACCAGATGTTAGAATACCTTGTTAAACTATCATTAGAACTTAAATATATTGTATGTAAATGAAATTAAGCTATAACATAACTTCAACCCTAGCCTAGAACTTTCAATATAAATATTAAGCACAAATCACTAAGCACAACAATTCACACACTAGGAATAATTGTATTCATCATTTATTTAATAATTAAGGTGCATTAAACATGTGAAATGATAAAATCCACACGGATTCCAATTAGGTGGACAGACGAAATAACCAAAACAAACTGCAGCCATGTTCTTTTATGTCAAGCTAGATGTGACGTAGGCAGTCAAATCGAAAACATAAAGCGATATTAAAATTTATTAGAACACAGTGGAACTCGACAAAATTGTATTTATTAGGAATAATTAGACCTTAAAGTAGCATTAGTTTATGTCTAAGATGTACGAAATAATTGTAATAATTAAGATAAACCTTGTAGCTATACCGGAAACGCCATATTTAGACGGCGCGAAGGAAATAATTGAATTTCAAAAGTAACGCGATGCAAATAATTAAATTCTTAAATAATATTTTAGTATTAATGGAATCATAAAGACCCATACAATAAATAGATAGCAAACAAGTATTTAATCCACAAACGATGCAATTAATCCACTTCTAAGTGTTAAGAAAACCATGTTCATCAATCGGAACAACCAATCAGGAGAGCCTAGATTCGATTAGCAGCGCCGAAGCATCCAGCGATTGCAAGGGAACTACAAAGCGACGCGGTTTACATGAACCCAGTTAAAGGAGAGTCTTCCAACCCACGCCTACGCAACAAGATGTGAATTTGTAAATACCAAGTTTTATTTCAAAAGTGACAATGTTTTACCAAGTAATAGATTCAGTGACTATATAAAACAGATTTGGTATATCTGTTCACTCATATATCAATAACTTTTAATGCATCAAAAGAACTAGAAACTTTTTAAAAGAACCTTTTTAAAAATCTGCAGAATAATTTCAAGCATCATGACGCTATCTTGTTATAACTTTACTTTTCATAATTAATCAATATGCGAAATAAAAATAGCCAATTCAAGTTCAGGCCTGCTACCTCCCCGAGATTAATATAAAATTTATAAAGACTTTCATCATTTCAAGAAATAATAGAATTAGTTTAAATCAACTCAGAAACATTTTATTTTAATAGAGCTTTTAGCCGATGGCAAATATCTAAATTCATTCAATCCTTTAACTTCAGTGAAAAGACAATTAAGAAAATTAATTTATGTAAACTTATGTTCAAAATAACTTCAATTGAATAAACCAAACTTTATTATTTGTAATCAACCTATGTGTCTGATTTCAACTGGCTTAGTAACCCTATTTAAGACATTCATCACTATTTATTATTATAAATGACTCCCAACTTTGGGGCATTCTGAAAATAGCTCAAAGCAAGCATGTCAAGAAAGTAGAGACAGAAGATTAGTTATAGGATACATACTTTACGCAACACTATAATACATAAAAATAAATAAATGCAATAAATAAGCATAATGGGACAAACTTTTCTCAACGACAAACAGGACATTCGCTCACAGCATAATTTGCTGGAAAAAACATGGAAATATTCATGTCTGTCAAAAAATTTGTAAAATGGACACACTCAAAGAATTTGAGATCTTCAAAGCATTAAAACAAACCACAGACAATGTTTTAAATGAAAAACAAAAAATGCACATACCATTTTCAACTTTTTAAACAGAAACAAAAAACACACAAACAATAAAATAGCGAAGGGATGGGGAAGCAATACAGACAAACCTACTTAACAAGCTTGCCATACCCTTATTACATTACTTTTGTTCACGTGGCATTTTTTTTGTGTGTGTATGTAGTAGTGTCGTGCTTCATGTATGTTTATCTAACAAAGTTCAAGTGAACGGATATACCAAAACAATTTTATTGATCTGAAGATGACCTCTTCTGGAGGTTAAACAGGTCAAACGTGACACCCACCTTATATAATAATAAATTTAAAAAATACAGTAGAACCCCACTAGTCTGACCTCCGGTAAACCGACATCCTCGCTTAGTAATTATTTATGTTGTCGGTGTTTCTCATCAAGCAATTGGACCAATTATTACAAAAACAGACCACAGTTCACCTGTTTGCAAGTCAAGCAATTTAACAGAAATCTGGCAATACGGGGAGCACAGGTTGCCATGACAACTGCCTCTTCCTGATTGGAATAGCCACCTCTCACCATTACTGCCGCGTCGTTCTCAATCTTAGGCCTTAAAAGCAGTTTAATCAAAGTAAAAAGTCCTGTACATATAGTCATGTGACTCGCTGACTCATCATTGACGATAAGAGTTAGTAAACTGTTGACACGTTTAAATTGAGAATGGAGGCCTTTAAATTTAGGCACTTTCTTGTCGGAAAGAGCCACAAGCTCGAAAGAGTCTACTGTATGTGTAAAGGTTGCGAATGGAGTGGGGGATTTGCTAGCATGGATGTAATCCCGGGCATAGAGTTTTCTAGAAGTCTAAATTCGATACGAACATTCCCATACTCAAATCTTCGTAAGATCGCGTGGGAAAGAATGAAAGTGTAAAGGCTACTTTGTCGTCTACTAAGTAAAAGAACATTACAGACTTTTATCGACCTGAAAATCAACAAGAACATAAATTTTTTTAGTGCTTCATGAATTAATGTACAGGGTTTGTGTGTTGCATCATTCTTGTTATGTACTTTCGATTAAAACTTTGTTTTATTACGTTTTAATGTAAATAAATGTGTTCCTCTGATAATCCGACCTTTTTTGTGATCCGACCATACTCTTGGTACCGTTGGTGGCGGATTAGCGGGGTGTACTACTATAGTAATTCTGGACCTATGTTGATAGAGGTCTTGCTAAATAATGGCTTGCATACAAACAATAGCTGATGTCACAGTTTATAGTTAAGGGAGGGGAGGCAGTTTGAGGCTAAGTGTTCAAGCCAGAGTCAGTCTGTTAATAACCTTGGTCTGGAGCAAACTTCAGATTGCACAAAGTGGACCCACTTGCTTTTGCTTTCTTCTAGTTTAGTTGTTAGTTTGGGTCAGCAGAGGAATAGATTGTTTTGCTTTAATAAATGTTTTGAAGTGAAACAACCGTGGCTACACCTTCTCAACCACTCACCATCCTGACAACGTCCGGAAACTCACACTGTAGGACACATCCTTTAAGGAGACAAACCATCACCCAGGGATCACAGGGGTAACCCACAGTGAAAGGAAAATACACCCACACAAAAAAATTATAGGAACTGACGACTGTAAGCATACGTATCCTACTTTCATTGAAATTCTAGTTCCGCAAGCTAAAATATAAAAAATAAATAACTATTATAGTATCCCAGTTTGTCGTCTACTTAGTTTCTGCAGTTCTTTTGAATGATCTAAATGTACATTTTTAAAGCCTGTAATATTTTTACAATAAGGATTGTAAAATGTTAAACAAATTATTGCTTTAAAACTCTACAATAACTGACTTTACAGAATGTTTTGCCAGAAACTTCCCTCGTACAAAGGAAACAGAACTAATATACCTTAATTATTATTGGGCAGATCAGTAAGTAGAATAAATAAATTAAGATAATGTTTTTATAATCATAAATACTATATCATGTAAATAACTGAATGCCAAACTTTGCTTTGTTTTACTTAGTTTAATATATTTACTGCCTATACAATTTATTGCCTTGTGTTACGTTTTTAAATACCGGGTGTCCAAAACCAACCCCATTTTTTTTTTTTTTTTTTTTTTTTGGAGGTGATGCTTGGGCGGGCAGTGACCAGTAAAGATTCCTACAATCCGTCTAAGATTGTATCTGACCAACAACAGAAGCTTTTGAGCTTTCAACTTACTGCCTAAGCCCAAGTACATAGCTAAACTGTAAGGACCGACTTTTCTCCGTCCAGATTTCAACAACATTTCTTAGGCTCTAGGGCCTCCCACAGAAAGGATCTGGGCTAATAAATTGCTTATTGGCCTCAACTATAGCAAGGCAATACGCCACCTCCTTATCCTTTATGTCTACATGGCCAGGCACCCATTTCAGAGTAACTTCATCAAACCCAGCCTTTTGATTCATTACTTTGAAGCAGTCGTAAAGTATCCTTGATTCAAAGCTGACTGACTCAAGCGCCTACAAGGTGGCTTGGCTATCGGAAATTATATCAATCCGAGCTCCCTTAATTCCTCTTTTGAGGATTTCACGGGGGCAGATTCAATCAGATTTTCAGGGGGCTGTGGGGATAGGATTGCAATTGCAACAATCTCCCGCTGAAAAATAAATCTATGGTAAGGAGTCTATAGCCCTAAACCAGTTGCACCTAACTCCTGCTCAAACTTTGCTGGTCATTTTGGAGCCATCCGTATTCCATTCTTGTGCGCATTTACCTGGTCCAGGTCCTGGAGACCATCGATCTTTACCGTGAAAGAATGGTTAAAGATTAATGTCCTTGTTATCACAATGTCATTTGTATGGATTCGTTTATTTTTGAATCTTTATTAGACGATCGGAATGTAGTATCATCTGTTTACAGACCTCATTTATTTAATAACAGGCTAGGTAGATCAAAACAAACTTTAGTTTTTAAAATGGTTGCTGTAACTCATTCACCAGCACCAACCTCGTTGTCAAAAAGTTTCATTTACATCGCCCCGAAACCATATCAAGCAATAAACAGGAAATACCAGCTTTAACACTACCCAAATCTTCTTGCAACTGACAAGAATAGATCATAAGTTTTATACTATTGAGCGAAGGTACTTGGTAGAATTCCATTTTAAGGAAAAACCCATAGACACAATACTTAATAAAATTCTAAAAATTTTATTGAGTATTGCCGACCATGGTTTCGCCAATAACGGCATTGATAAGCTGTTTTTCTAGGACAGATAGGTTGAATTCCTTAAATGATAAGCAAATTTAGCACTTCGTCCAGCTGTCGGTTTGAAAAATCATAAAAAATATATTATATAGATAAATCATTTTTTATATAAAAAAAATTTGGAATCAACTATAGAACATAGTAATATTACAACTGAGGCACCAATCTGTATCTATAAAATGTTGTTCTTTGATAATAAATGAGTCATTTTTTATTTCACAAAACAATATTTTTCATTTTCACTTCCTGCACCTTGAATACAAATTAAATTAGAAATAAAAGTCAAATGGAACAATTGTTCACTCTTTCATTATTAAAAAAATATGTCCTCACCTTTATAAAGTTATATAAGTGATTTCATTAATACTAATATCACATACCGAAGGATTACTGAACAGGCATCCTAGATTTATTTTTAGCCAGTGTATAAAGTAACTATAACCCAACTAACACTATTTTAATTATAGATTTGTAGGGTATAATCTAAAGAACCAATTAGTATAACTTTCATTGAGATATCAAGATATATATAGGCTGAACAAATCAACAGCTGATTAATGCGTCGCAAATTACGACTCTACACTTCACAAACGTTCAAACGAGTCGTCATTTACGACTCCTATCAGTTCTAGGGTTAAAGCACAGATCAATTGTTTCTGTTATGATGATGGTTTATAACCTTCTGTAATATGAAATTTTATTACAACTTGTAATGCAACAAATACAGAAATTTCCTGATTTCACAACACCGATAATACAATAATAAGATTTTAATCTTTCACAGCCTGATCCCAGAGTATAAAAGTTTGTCGCTTGACTAACAGCCCTCCTTAGATTTTAAAAATTGACTGCATACATGGGCGCCGCATTTTAAAAATCAATAAGGCATTCTAACGGTCCAAAAATGGAGACTCCTGGAAAGTATTGAAATTTAACCCTCATGAAATTGCACTTTTGGGTATTTTTTAACACTTGATGTAAAACACACACTATTATTTTACTGTGCACCTTTTCGATCAATAATGAATGATAACAAACTAAAGTTAATCCACATAAAAAGTTAATAGTTTGATCACACAGCCGTAAGTTGAACGAATCTACAAAATTAAGTTCATATGTTTTAGGGTTCTAACCAACTATTTCGGAAATTGGTCTACGCTTCGCTCGCTTCAACCATGGATCAGAAACTGCCGCCATGGTAAAATCCCCCATGTGGATTTGAACAAGCTACTTTTAGAGCATTTTAAGTTTTGATTGATTTTTTTTAACCAGACGGGTATAAGATCGCATAAAAAAACAAAATGTGCAGAATAATTTCCCATATTTATTTTTTTTAGATAAACCCCAAAAAAGTTGCACTCTAGTATGAAAAATCTCAAACACATATGGTTCCAGCTATTGGATTTTTTTAGTTAACGAACTCATCCGAGCAACTTAGAAAACCAGGCTGTACCAAATTAGGCCCAAACGGAATGTAAAATTCAACCATTTAGGCTGTACAAAATTAGGCCCAAACGGAATGTAAAATTCAACCATTTAAGTTTTTAATGAACCCTAAAACTTGTTTTGGAGACCATGATCGGTGCCATTGACCACTCCCGACTTTAGGTGCCACCAAAAGAGTCACTTCAATTGCTAATTTTTCCTTTGGAGTTATAATAAATAAGGAATCTAAAGATTAGAAACCGTCTCTAATATCTCAACGTAAAAACATATCCAGTTTTCTTTAAGAATGATGCCGACTGGGCAATTAAAGTAAATTGCTTCAAATTTGGTGCTTATTGTTAGTACAGAACAAAAGAGAAATGCAATTTATAATTCTCACTGATAAATAAAGTGTTTCTACAAACACTCGATCGTTTCCGAATGTTGTTCTATTTTTCTTAATTTACTATCTTTAAAGTATAGACGTACATCCACACAAAAAATATAGAACAACATTTTGCAGATATTCAAATATGATATATATTCAGATGAACTACAACTGTACCAAAAAAAAAGAAGATAAACTTAGGTTTAAAGTTAGTTTACTAAACAAAAAAACAGAAAATTCTGACCAAATGAAATTTGTTAATTTTTTGAATGAACGAAATGAATCCCTCTCGCCAAAGCAATATGTACATGCAAACTACAGGCCTAGTCATGCTTGTATGATGTGGAAACATGCAACAATGAAGTACTTGCCACAACAAGCGCAACGGATGTGCCGAGAAGCGATCCAGCGAGTACGTCACTCCAATGATGTTTGTAGTCGGAAATACGTGACAGAGCCGTTCCCCAAGCCAGCAGGAAGCAGAACAACTGC
>JAGFPH010000920.1:314557-324679 GCA_018207615.1 Philaenus spumarius | reverse complement strand
TTATTTTTCAGAACATTCTCAATATTTTAATTGTATTTTTTTGTATGAATTTGTTAAATATTTTGATTGAATATCGTGCCACGGACACCAGCCCCGAGATTAAAATTTTTCTTGTTAACGAGCCAATTTTAGGCCGTAAATGATTTATCTTTATTTGTTCAAATAGATAAGTATATCGTTATCAAATTAATAAATAATAATTCGTTTGTTCTTATTATTATTGCTTTTCATTTATTAAAAGTTAAGTTGAAGATAAATAAACAAAAGGAAGTTCAGTACAAAAAGTACAAATTATACATGATTCAAATTAAAACGAGTTCAAATATTTAACAGCTGTATTTACAGCTAGACTATAAATATATACATTTTAAAAACATTAACCCTAGTGAACTAGTAACTGTCCTTCCACTGCCACACTGGTCCTATAGGGTAGGTGTAGGACGGATGAAATAGCTACTACCACCAGTAAAGCGGAGAGTCTGGAAGCCTATTCCTTAAAAATTGTTTTAAATAGTATTCCTGCAATGTGCAAATCACACTTAAAAGCATTCTTATGAAGAATACACATTCAATTTTTTGCTTCACTGGGGGGGTATTTTATTCCCCGCGGTAAGTTGGCCCCAGAAGTGATAAATCCCCAGGGGCCCCCAATCTAGCCAGACCGGGCCTGGTAAAATGTATAAACTATTAACTAAACACATATACAACCTTACAGAATAACAAATATACTACACTAAATAAGCCACAGTATAATGACTAACAATAAAATTACATTCTAAAAAAAAACTTGAGAATGGCTGAATAGCCGAAACGGAATATTGAAGACGGTAAGTCTTACATTTAATAATTAATATACAGTAGAGTCTCACAAACTCGGTCTTCAATAACCCGGCAATCCGGGTAACTCGGCGGCCCCATTGGAAATCAATTTCGAAGTATTTTCCCGCGTTCTCAAGCCTTTTGTTCATGTGGCCTTTCTTGCGTTGAAGGTCAGGTTAATGCCCCGAGAGTGGTTGGCGATGTCAGCGCGTCACGCTACCTGCACAGCTGGGCGGTACATTCCTCAACTCTCATTCCGTTATTGTCTCGCTATTCGCTTTCGCCAGAAGTGTCAATTTTCCTCCCAGTCTTGGAATAGCCAGTGAGAAGTGAACATTGATTATCGAGAGAGTTCTGTTGTAAAGCTTAGTACAGTTGTCCGTTTTCGTTTTGTTGTTGAGTTTGAATTTTTATGTTGTTGTTTTCGTTTTGTTGTTGAGTTTGAGTTTGGATTTTTATGTTGTTGTTTAATTTTAAGTGTTGTTTTTATTTGTTACATCATTCGTTAGTTTTGTTAAATTCTCAATTTTACTAGTGCTCAGTACGATGTCGTCTTCAGTAAAAAGAAAACAAACCAACGTGTCCATGGAAAAGAAGTTAGAAGCTTTAAAGAGACTGGACAAAGGTGAAAATGTTAGTAAGGTTGCGATGGAATTTGGAGTTGGAAAAAGTACAATTGGGGACTGGAAAAGAAAAAGATCGGAAATCGAATCGTGGTGTGTTAAACGAATTTGTTCTGAAACGTTGAGAGACAGAAAAAGTATGAAAGAAAGTGACTTTAATGAAATTAGTGAAGCCCTCTACATATGGTTTCGCCAATCACGAGAGAATGGGATGCCAATTCAGGGCCAATTTTGCAGGAAATAGCGCTGAAGTTTTACGAAGATTTAAAAAAAGAAGGAGACCCGAAATTCGTAGCTAGTGTTGGCTGGCTTGACCTTTGGAAGAAACGTTATGGTGTAAGACAACTGAGCGTGTGCGGAGAAAAACTTTCTGGTGACATGCAAAGTGTGTTGGACTTTAAAGAAAGGTTTCAAAAGCTGATTGAAGATGAAGGTTTGTCAGGGGATGCTATTTATAATTGTGACGAAACTGGTTTAAATTTTAAACTTTTGCCCTCTAAAAGCCTAGCTTCAAAACTTGAAAGATCTGCACCTGGGTTCAAGAGAAGTAAAGAAATGGTTACGGTTTTGGCCTGCAGCAACGCTACTGGTGATCACAAACTAAAGCTGTGCTTTATAGGAAAAGCTAAAAAACCCGTGCATTTAAACATGATGTTAAAAACCTGCCAGTGTGGTACAAAAACCAACCAAATGCGTGGATGAGTGGAGTTATTTTTAAAGAATGGTTTTCTGAACAGTTTGTTCCATCCGTTGAACTGTTTTTGAAATCTAAAAATTTGCCTAAAAAAGCACTGTTAGTTTTAGACAATGTTTCTTCACATCCACAACTAGATGATTTAAAGGACGGTGACATTAGAGCTATTTTCTTGCCACCTAATGTGACGTCACTTTGCCAACCAATGGATCAAGGAGTTTTGGCTGCAGTCAAGAAGAGATATCGACACAAGCTCTTTTCTTCTCTTTTGGCAGCGATCGACGGCAGTCAAGATTTGATTCAAAAGATGAAGAAAGTAGATTTATTAGATGTTATTATATGGGTCTCTGCAGCATGGAATGAACTTGAGCCAATAACACTGGTGCGTTTGTGGCGAAAACTGCTGGACCATGCAGACAACACTTTTGAAGAATTGCCCAAAGAGGACTCAGGTTTCGTGAATTTATTAAAACAAATTCCTGGCTGCGAGGATGCATCTGAAGAGGACGTAGATGAGTGGATGACACAGGACGCACAAGAACATCATTTACCAAACGAGGAAATTGTTGCAGCTGTGAAAGATAAAAGTGACCATCATGAACCAGACGACTCAGAAGATGAAGATAAAAACACGAAGGAAGAGGAGCCCAAAATGAGCCACAGTGAAGGACTAAATTATGTAGGGTGTACTCTGAGGTATTTTGAGCAACATGGTGCTTCAGCTATGGACATTCTGTTTCTTCGCCGGCTACGTGACGAGGCAGCGCGACGCAGGGCTCAGTGTGAAACCCAAAAAACCATAACAAGTTTTTTTCAAAAAAAGTGAAATAATGTAAGTAGTCTGATTAACTAAAATTTGTAATGTGTACAGTACTGTATTTATTTAAGTTGGTTTTATTTTAGGCCTCACTATTTTAACTATGTACTGTATTAGGTACATATAACAATACAGTGTATAATGTAACTGCTGGTTTTTATTATTGTTTTATTTACATTACAAACTCGACTATATAAAGTATCCTGAAATAACCTTGTTCTCATTTTAAAACCCTCTATTCCCGGTAACTCGGCGATTTCGGAAACTCGGACCATTGCCGGTCCACATTAGGCCGAGTTTGTGGGACTCTACTGTATCAATATTCGGAATGGCGACTAACAATAGTTATATATAAAAAAAACAAAAAAACAATTGATTTAATAAAAACATTAAATTACAAAAGTTTACTTGATAAACTAAAATAAATATTTTGTTGCAAATCGTTCAAACTTACCATTAAATATATCATTGTATATGCGGAGAATGAAGAATGTCCGGATACAAAAGATAACCTGAAAACACAAGTTGAAAAACATAAAACCTTAGTGGCCTATGTAGGTCACTAAAAATTCTTTCACAAAATGTTAACATTAAAATACAGTAGAACCTCTTTAATCCGAACCCCTGTAATCCGAACGTCCACTAATCCGAACGCCATAGGAGTGAAATTTAAAATAATAATTTGAATTTTTTCTACTGTAGGCCTAATATTTTCCATACTAAGTTTATCATACTGTTTGTCTACTATTTTAATTAAATAAAGAATGTTTTAAATTGTACAGTATTTCTCAATTTTTCTGTAACACTTATGATCCATTTTAGGCACGTTTTAACTGTTAAGTTATGTGAAAAGCACAATATGTTCTGTAATCTGAACCATTCGATAGTCCGAACCCTCCCGGTTTTAATTAGTTCGGATTAAAGAGGTTCTACTGTAAAATAATAATATTAAAAACATGTTCTACGAATAGAAAACACGTTACTAACAAAATTATTAATTTTCTTTTACTATCCAAATTACTGTATGGCATACTGATAAAGTTACATGTTCAACTTCTGTTATATGATTTCATTTTACACTTCTAACATGTTTCGGACCTTATACCCCATCTTCAGATTTTTCTTTGTATAAATTATGATATTTTTTAAACTTTTCTACTACTCTGATACGAACTCGCAAATAGCTGGTGTTTCATACAGACATCTGCCTGATAGTTTACGTAAAATGTTTAAAAATTACAAACTTGGAAATTTCAGATGTTATTAATCCTTTCACTGCTGTATTGAGACAACAGTTGCAACACTCGTGTGCTGAATTAGGACATGTCGGCAGCAGGACAATGCAATGTTTTCCATCGGGAAAGATTATTGAACATTATTTACAAACTAGCTGGTACCTGCGGCTTCGCTCGCAGATGAGATTAATGGGAGAAAATCCCAAAATCGCACAGTGAGTTTTGCCCAAATCGATCTACGTATACCTTTTAGGCCTACGTAAATTATTATTTTTAAAAGCATATTAGCTATTAACTACTAAACGCTAAAAATCCAGTTTTCCGAAAGTTTGTTACTCATGATTACTCCCAAACGAACATACATTTCAAATCATGTTTTGAGGGGTATAACATCTATGAGTACATTTAAAATTATTTTTGATATATATTTAACTGTTAAACCTGCGTATACAATAAATTAAAACACAGACGATCACTTCAAAGAGTTATGCTTTTAATCCAAACAGTTGTTTAATTTAACCCTTTCAATGCCAACGTCCTGTTTTAACAGGACGTTTCAAAATGTGAGAATTGCCAATATCCGATTGTGCGGAAAAAAATAATTAAAAAATCAAAAATGATTATTTTTGTTAATATTTTATATCAATCTACTATGAATGAATATTTGTTTCAGTTTCACATATGATACAGTAGGTTTACAAAATGGATGTAAATTTGAGGATGAATGAAAGTAGTGTTCCCCATATGTCGTCAGTTGGTTTTTACTTAACAAAGCAACCATATTGCCTATCTCGCCCCTTTGAGCGAACTCTTTTCTTCGGGTTAAAACTTTCTTATTTCGAAAAAAAGTAGTGAAACTTTTTTATTTATCATCAAGATATTGGCCCTAAATTTTCAACATAAGTATACAACAAAATGTGTCTTAAAGTGATGTGAAAGTTTTCGAGTGATATATTTTTTCTCTATCTGTTTTCTTCATACATACAAACTGGAAATTTTATAAAAACATTTTGTTGTGGTATATAAATTTATTTTTTGTAAATTTTTTGGTATATTAAAAAAATGTTTAGAGTAGAAAATATTATTTATTGGTCTATTAGAAAAAAAATTCAATTCAATTAAAAAATCTGATGATATCTTATCGAATAACAAAAATTCAGCTTTTTTTATGAAATCCTTTTAAATTCGCTAAATCAGGACGGCACTTTGGGTACACTATGGGAGAAAATGCCTGACACTAAAAGGATAATAATGGTCGCGTCTCACGGGGACAAATAAATAACCCCTAATTTTGTCTATAGTTATTACATTTTTCCAATTTTTAAATAGGAACCCTAAATAATTCTGGGATAAAAAGTAGCTTAAATTATTCTCTGAATCGTCCTCTATGAGCAAATGAAAATTTCGTCAAAATTGGTTATGCCATTTCGGAGATTATCTTGAACAAAAAATGCATGTTTAGGTTTTTTTAAAGTGTGAATAACCATTAGAAAAAGTATTTATTTCGAAATCACAGACAGACACTTCAATTTTATTTATATGTATAGATTTCTAAAAATAAAAACAGAACAAAATTATCACAAAAATATATTTAATTGTAAAATGTTTCAACGACAGTCATCATCATCAGTGATATTTAACTTGTACAACTAAATTATAACTAAAATAATTTATAAAATTTAAATGATTTTTTTTAAACTATTTTGTTGGGTCTCTACTGTACACATCCCTTGTTCATGGGTGTGGTTATGAGAATTCACGGCTATTACAGTAAGACCTCGATAATCCGGCACTCTATAATCCGGCAGACTCGATGGTTCAGCATCAATCATCTTGAAAATTTGCAATTATTAAAATAGCAGTTTTTGTAATTATTGAGTGATTTAAGCCTTCTTCTTCTTCTTCTGTGGGCGGTCCGAAACCTTAAGCACGTCAGCCTCTTGGGCTTATTGCGCTCCCACTTAAGGATGTTGAACCCTTAGTTACCCTTGTCGAGATCCATAAGCCTGTTGAACTTAAGGATCTTGCTGACAAGGTCATCCTGAGGTATTGTTTGTCCTTTGTTCAGCCTGCCAAAGGTTCTATGACTCACCTGCTCAAGCCTCTCACACTCGAAGATAAGGTGTTCCGCAGTCTCCTCCTGCAGGCCACATTTCCTGCATTTAGGATCTCCGGTAAAGATACCCATATTTTTCATATGTTTCCTGAAGTGGCCGTGCCCTGTGATTAGGGCAATCACCTCTTTTGCCTTGCACCTACTTAATGACAGGATGTCCGATGCAATTTGTCTTGATGGATCAAGAAGTGAAAGCTTACTCATCTTTAAGCCTTGAGTGTTCTTCCACCTCCTACTATGTTCCATCCTTGCCCAGTCGGCAACCACTTGCATGGCTGTCGTCTTGGATATGCCACAGAAGGGTTGCGGTCCTGTGAAGTCAGAAGCTGACGCCCTGTTTGCCAGCCTATCTGCACGTTCGTTTCCATTTACTCCAGCATGTCCTGGAACCCAACAGAGTGTAACCTCGTTGATGCCCGCAAGCTGTTTGATGGATTCGGCGCATTCCCAGACTAATTTTGACCTGATCTCATTTGAGCTCAGGGCTTTTAATGCAGCCTGGCTGTCTGTGTATATGCAGATTTCTCTATTCATGTGCCCGAGTCTTAGGTTTTCCCTCGCACATTCCAATAAAGCTGTGATTTCTGTTTGGAACACTGTTGGATTTTCCCCCATTGGCAGCACACATTCCTGCCTGGGGTATCCACCACAGATCCCTGCACCTGTACTCCCTTTAGTCTTTGAGCCGTCCGTGTACCATTCCAGCTCATGCTCAGGGAGGGGTCTCCTTCCCTCTGACCATTCCTCTCGGTCTGGTATTACCACCCGGAATGGTTTTGAGAAAGAGTATCTAGTTTTCATATGGTCCGAGATCATATCCAGCACCCGATCTCTGGCAACCAATGTGGTTATCCTGGCGTGTCCCAAGTCCCTTGGACCTTGTATCCAGAGTTCCTCGCATTGGAGGCGATAAGCACTCTTCCTGGCCGCTGCCCTAATAAATAGATCCAGGGGGAGAATGTCCAGACAGCAGTCCAGGGCAACACTTGGAGCACTTCTTAGCGCTCCCGTGATGGCAAGACAGGCAAGCCGCTGCACCCTTGCCAGGTTCGCCACCACGCCCTGGACCTCTGTTCTTGTCCACCATACAATAGCGCCATATGTCATGGCCGGTCTCACCACGGAGGTGTAAAGCCAATGCATCAGCTTAGGCCTCAACCCCCATGTCCGCCCAACCATGCGCCTGCTCGCCATGAGTGTCCACTTACCTCTATCGATTATTCGATTGAGCTGTGCACAGTAGTTCAGCCTCTGGTCCAGTATCACTCCCAGGTACTTAACCTCTGTTGCTATAGTGATCTCACTACCTTGAAGGCTGAGGGGCCGAAGACCCTCCAGTTTCCTCCGTCTGGTAAATGGGATTGCCAGAGTCTTGCTCGGACTGACACTCAGCCCCGTTCTCCTACACCACTTCTCAACGGTTCCCAGTGCCACCCCAAGCAGTTCTGTAACAGTTGGCACGAACTTACCTACCACTAATATTACAACATCGTCTGCATAGCCTTGCGCATATGCTCCATTGCTGTTGAGTTCTGTGAGAAGATCATCCACCACGAGGTTCCAGAGAAGGGGCGAAAGAACCCCTCCTTGTGGACATCCTCGCTCCACTTTGACCTCTACAGTCTCACCATACAGAGAAGACTCTACAGTCCTGCCCCGAAGCATGGCCCCGATCCACTTGCACAGCAGATCTTCAACCCCACGCCTTCAGATTTAAGCCTGGTCTACACTGTCTGTTGGCTCTGCATCCGTTAAAAACAGTGTGTAAAAATCTACTGCTCAATAAACTTGCCCAAAACAAACATTTAAATTTCTCCTAAAAATCTAACCGATTCAAAACAATGTGCTCTCATCGTCCTTTAAAAACGTTAAAGGGACCGTTTAACACTTTCGTTGCTGACAGTATTTTGTTGAATGTATTCCACTTAATGAAGATTATTTGAACAAATTGAAGTCTTTGGAAAAAGATAAATTGAATTTCTTGTAAATAGTTGTTCGATTTAAAACCGCTTTCAGGGTATCTACTAGTTCCCAGAAATATATACAGTTTCTATATACAAAGTCTTTATTCTGTAAAACGTAAAATCACTTATGACTTAGGTCTACTTCTCTTAGTAATACACCCAACTAGTGATAAACGAAATGCGTGATGTTTTAGTCGATTGTCTCGATTGTTCAAACATCTCGAGAATCAAACATTCGCGCATCACTACGCCGCAAATTGTCTGCTCTGCTGTTCACTACTACGCCCATACTCCCCCTTACCGAACTCCTGTTTATATTCATGTTTCGGCAAAAAAAGACATTGAAACAACATAAAACACATAATTACTCCGCTTCATATATGCTCAAAATTATTTTAAAGGCTAGATATGTCTTATAAAAAACTTATCAGGTTATTATAGGAAAAATATTTCATCATCTTGAAGCCTGAGGCTATGATTGCAATTATAACATCAGCGTGTCACTCGCACGATAGTATACAAAACCTTTTTTTTTATATATTTGTTACAATCCAGCGCTCAGAGAGCTTATATTATAAATATTTTATGTACAAAATGATTTGTTTTTAGGCTTTTAAAATGTATTAGTTAGCGGCAATCTCTCTACGCAGTTAATGTTACATAGTTTCAACGTGTAATTTACGTGTTCATATACAGTACATGTGCGTTTATTTATAGTTTATTCCCTGTACAAACCATTTTAAAGGAAGACCTCGATAATCCGGCACATTCGATAATCCGGCATCACCAGATCCCCGAGCGTGCCGGATTATCGAGGTCTTACTGTATTACGGTTTTCTGAATGAAAAAGAACTGGTTAAATCACTAGCATCACATCATCTTCACTTTCCACAGTACTCATTCAACACCGTAATATCGCTGAAAGTAAGACACCACCATGTAAACTAAAGCATGCGAACAACCCTGCTCTTTATAGTGTAACACTCACACTTGTTTCTAGTAACGTAGAAAGATTCAAGTACAGTAGTTAATATATTTTCTAGTAGAGAGGAGCACTTATTAGTGCAAAATAGCACAAGCTATAAATTTTAAAACGAGCGTCGCACATTCAATTGAAAAGTGTAAACGTTTATATAGGAGCACAACACTACATTATAGCAGTGGCTGAACGTAACTAAACGGGCATAGCAGTGACAGAGTTAATTGGCTTCTAGATGTAAGAGGTACGTGTAAGAAGTATGAGATTGTAGCCTTCTACAGATAGCAAATATATTTACCCTTGTTTGCCAACCTACCTTATCTTCCTTGCAAATATTTGCTATCCATATTTTGTCTTTTTCAATTATTGATCCAAGCAGCTATTAACCAGCAAATCTGATTTAACCGAGCTCTTACTTCCTACAACGACACCTGCGGCTACCGTTTACTTCAAGCATAGTTTTGTACGTCAGAAATAATGTTTAATAGGCCATATTACTGTATATCAGCTAGCTCGTGACATTCTAACGAATAATTTGGTTCATAGTTACACAAAGCATTGCATGCTTTGCATGCCAACCCCCATATTGGGAGTTTCTTCAATACACAATGCATTGCGAGCTTCGCACGCCAACCCCACGGTAGAATCCACCACATGGCTTTGAACCAGGTACTTCTATTGTATTTTACGTTTTGATCGATTTTGGGGGAACCAAGCGAGCTATAAGGTCGCGTATAAAAACAAAATGTGCAGAATAACATCCTACATTTATATTTTTAGAAAAAAACTCTAAAAAAAATTTATTCTCGCAGGAAAAATCTGAAAAAATAGGTTTTTCTGGTCAAAAAACGTGCTTCCGGTTGTTGGATTTTTTT
>JAGFPH010000920.1:303488-314457 GCA_018207615.1 Philaenus spumarius | reverse complement strand
CTCTAAAAAAAATTTATTCTCGCAGGAAAAATCTGAAAAAATAGGTTCTTCTGGTCACAAAACGTGCTTCCGGTTGTTGGATTTTTTTGGCTAACGAACTCGTCCGAGCGACGTACACAACCAACATGTGTGCCAAATTTGAACCAAATCGGACTTAAAATGCGGCCGCTAGAGTACGAACGCATATATACATATATATGATTTTTAATGACACCAAAAAACGTGTTCTTGGGATCATGATCGGTGCTCATTTGCTACTCCCGACCTTGGGTCTTACCATAAGGGCCACTGCAATAGCTCATTTTTCCTATGATAATTCGCTAATAACACACAGAAGTTTATCTCACGTAACACAGAAGTGATGTAATTTAACTGCATATAGGTATAGATACGGCCAGTTTTATCTATAACTAATATAGCATATCGGCTGTATTGTATTTCATAACAAATAAATTATAACATAGTTTCGTCTTTTGCAAAAACTTGACACTTATTAGAAAGCTTAGTGATGCAGTATTTACCTCATCAGTGTACTACAATCTTAATCATATGCAATAATTAGTCGTACGTCTCAAATATATCTATACCAGGTGTCCACAAGTCCCACCAAACCAGCCTTAACTTTGGAACAAGAAGAAATAATTAAATGAGCTTCGGGGTATCTTTATATGACAAAGGGAGATGAATTTTGGTGTAACCGACCATTTCACCCCTTACCCCAAATGGAGGGTTGAGAGGGTAGTTCAAAAATCTTAAATACAAAACCCCATCAAGTTTTACCTCATTTTAATTTTAAGGGCTTGATAAATGAAGAAGAATGGCACAAATTAGAGGTCTCTATCTTAACCCTATCGAAAACGGCGGCCAGTCATAACATGTTTTCAACTTTGTCTGGCCGCCATTTTCGATAATTTTCCTGTAATACATTGGATCTATAAATAGGTTTTGATAAGAACTTGGTACTATTACAAAAAGTAAAAGCTTATATAAAACTAGTGGGAAAAGTTTATCAAATCCTTGAATTTTTTAGTCAGTTTCTTCAGGCTAATCTATATAAAGTAGCAGCTTTGTCCTGACTTGAATAACTGACTGGCATAGAATAAACATGGAGCAGAAACCATTTAAGATAAAAATACAAACATTTTAATTTATATTTTTATGGGGTCATAGACGTATAAAGAAAGGATTTTGCAAAATTTTCATTTTAAAACATAAAAATTCGGTTGTTCACTCCCAGCCAGATAAAAAAAGCTCTTCGGATCAAAACCTTAGCTGTAAGTTTGTTTACATACATTAACATAGCAACCAACTTAGCAAATTTAAAATCTGTTTTTATTTTTCATAACCAACACCTTTTTTTAGGTTAGATTAACAAACTGAAATCAAACACAAACAAAAATCAACGAAAAATCCTTGCTGTATTCAATTCAAACATCTGTTGTTACGTATTATAAATAAAACAGTTAATTCGGATCAAAACCTGAACATAACTTTAGGTTAGCCTTACAATGAACCAAAACACATTTACTTGCAACCAATTTGGCAAATTTAGAATTGGGTAATATTATTCTTGAGGTTTATTATTCCCATTTTCAAAAATACAATTCTTTTCAAAATTTGTGTTCATTTGAAAATTTTCCTTAACTTCTAATGCTTATTACATAATTAATTTTACTATTTACGATTCAGGAAACGATTCTTTCGCCAGGACTTGCTGTTTCATGGCCTACATACGGTTGCTACCCGCGGCAGACTCAAAAATTTGATTTTTGCAAACTTTTTTACAAAACTCAAAATTCCGAATTGCAACAGGCTCTTTCCGTTGCAGTTTATATATGTTGTAGGGTTTCAACCAATCATTTGGGAAATTGGTCTACTCACAATGGCGCTGAATAGCTGCCTGTGTGTACGAAATATATTAATAGAATAGAATTGCACCTTAGTCTCCAGTCCCATTTCACGCGCAGCTTTGCGCGTCGACATTGCGCCCTCAGATTATGGACTGCTTTAGTTCAGTTGCAGCGGACATTTAGTACATTTAGAGTACTGTCACGGTAAAGTTTTGACCGAATTTGGTAAATCAGACGGGCTTTAAGGTCGCGTAAAAAAACAATTTCATTTTAGTACGAAAAAACTTAAAAAATGTTTACTTCCTGTCAAAAAACATGCTTCCGGTTGTTGATCTTTTTTGTTAACAAACTTGTACAAACGACTTAGAAATTCAACATGTTTACCAAATTTGGACCAAATCGGATGTAAAATGTGGCCGTTAGAGTGCGAACACATATATACATACATTTTTAATGATACCCCTGAACGTCATCGATGCTCATTGACCACTTAGGTCTCACCATAAGAGTCACTGCAATAGCTCATCTTTCCTATCGAAATTCGCTAAAAATAAGGGAGGAAACATTTTCACATTCTACATATTTTCGATGAAGTAACAATAAAATTTTATAGCTAATGATGGTAGATTGCAAACCGGTAATTCCATCGCTAAAGTAGTGCTGAAATAAAATAGTAACAAGATCAAATCTAACTTACCTTCCTTCCCGAATCTGTTTCTGGTCGGTACCCTTACACGTAAAGTTTTCAATATATCTGTACTTGTTCTCTGCCAAGTCGCAGTTGACGTCTGGTTGACAAATATCGTAGAAATGAGGCCTTAACCTTCCTATAGTGTATTTAGCAACATCTGTTAGAAACTGACTGCACACAGCTCCAAACCCAAACACTCCTATAACACAGTAGCTCCTCCAGATCCACGAATTTATTGAATAATCCATAAACTTCCTTGTAAGATGGCGATCCTCTTGTTGGTAATGGATGTACTCTATGATTAAAATCTGAAACGGAGAAGCTCATGTTTAATTTAAGGTAGTAAAGGGCTCAACAATTTACATGGGTTCGATTTAATATACCGGGTGTTTCAAAATGAATATAGGGGTTTTAAGGCTTTGTAGTATTTATTATGTTAAACTTACAATTATAAATAATACATCAAACGAAAGAGCAACTCAAACAGTTTTGTTGGTACACACGAGCATGCACTGTTTCCTCTGTCTACTGTTAGAAAGCGCTAGTAGTGACTAATGATCAGAAAGCTTTTTGTGTTTTACAGTTTGCAAGAACTGAATCTGTAGTTATAGTGTAACGTGCGTTATAATGTGATAATAACATCCGTACAAGGTATCATCAATACACAAGGCTCCAGCTGATGAAAGAGTACGGGACGACCAAGAGTGACTGAAGAACATGTCGAACGAGTGAGAGAGTCTTTCACGTGTTTAGCCTACAACAAACCCCGCGTAATTTTTACTTTCTCACTATACTATAGTATAGAAAAAGTATAGAGACCGCAAAAAAATCGATGTTGAGATTTTTGTGGAAATATCCGTTTTAGGACCCCCTGAGTCCAAAAAAGTGGTTTTTACAAAATGTCTGTATGTATACAAAGCTAGAGAGAAAACTATTCTATCGATTTCGAACAAATTTGCACCAAACATGTCAACAAAATTAGGCCTGTATAGATGCACGAAAAAAGGTTTTGAAAAATGTTGAAAAACAACCAACTTTCTGGGCAGAAAAACCCAAAAATCAGTTATTATTTTTTTATAAAAAACAGCTTAACGATTTAGATAAAATTTTGCTTATTTGTAGCCCTTAATGTACCCTATCATATGCAAAAAAACGCATCTATCTAAAAATTCTCGTTTAACTAATAATAATAATAATAACTGATTTTTGAGGGTTTATTTGGCCAAAAAGGGGGTTGTTTTTCAAAAATTTTCAAACTTTTTTCGTGCTTTTACACAGGTCTAATTGACATGTTTTTTGCAAATTTATTCAAAATCGATCGAATAATTTTCTCTCTAGCTAATAATAATAATATTTATTAGTTATTTTCTTACTTTAATACAATTATGAAGTTACAGTAAATCTGTTTAATAATTTAAAACACATGTTTGTGAGAAAGTATGTGCCAGTTTCTGGTACCGTTTATTTAATTAATAAATGTTATATACAGGCTGTCCCATAACCAAAGTGCCAAACTTCGGAGAATGGTTCTATGGGTCAAAATAAGAAAAAAAGTTAATATAAACACAGACCCAAAAACACTTCATTTTCTAGATATCCGCCATTTTGTTTTTTGTACAAAATAATTCTTATCTAGAGAACGGTTAGACTGATCGAGTTCAAACTTGGCAAGAAGATTAACCTAACAATCATATACCTCAAGAAAAATAAGCGATTAAATCCAATCGTGAGTTTCAAAATGGCGGCCTTTTGAAAATGTCAAACCTAAATTACTCAGAAACCGTACATTTTAACAAAAAATGTCAAGACACCTATTTTGTAGCCCTTTTGATTCCCTATTGAATGGTGCAATACTGGCAAAACAGTCGGATGAAGGATAATAATTAAGTTGTGTGTAATAATTGGTTTATTCAACCCGGCATCCTATACCAACACAGTAAACACAGCAATATTGTACGTACATTTGCTGTTATTATCTTTAACTTAGCTACTATCCTTCATCCGATTCATCCTTCACTATAGTATAGTGAGAAAGTAAAAGCTACGTGCATTAACCAATGCAAGTTAATATAACATTATATTGGTTTGAAAATTTCTGAACAATTTCTTTTTTATAAAGAACTTTATAGCCCCCCTCCCCCCCCCCCCATCACTGCGACCCAATAGTATCTACTGTGGTAAAATGTTTCCCTTTAGTGATCATAAAGTCAAAGAAGGTCTTGGGATCAACACCACAGAACTCTTCCAGGCTAACAACCGCACTTTCGAATACTGTGATACTCCTGCACGCGAGAGCTTGCACTCGCATAGCAGGTATTGAAACGATTCAATCCCAAAGGAGCAGAATCGACAGGAGTCCTCTGAAACCATTTTTTTTTAGATGGTATTTGACCGGATAGTTACCAGTCAGAATACATACAATTCGCTTAAGATTGTTTCAGCCCAGCAAAACAAGCTTTCGACTTAGAAGCATCGTATGGGGACCAACTTTTTTCCGTTCAGATTTCAAAAAAACATTCTTGAGGTTTTCCCACAGAAAGGATTAGGCCAATGAAGGGCTTTTTGGCTCCAACTCTACGCCTGAACAATAGGCGAAAATTGACTTAACCAAAGAAGAAAAAACAAAAGAAAATCTGTGTGCAAAAATAAATATAAGGTAACTTATTTGATGAATATATCCAGTTCAATCATACAGTCAATAATAATAATTTGTTGTTGAGCATTTACACAATGATCCGTGTAAATCCACCAGTACATTGTTCAATTACTTCAACAAACTGTTTTCTGTCACATTGTTCGTGCAAAGAACCTTACAGGAGGTGTCCTTGAAAATGAAGGATATCCTACATTACGCTTGTGCTTTTTATAGCATTATGAAGCATCAACGCATTCACTAATATAAACAGTGTACAACCTTGGAACAACTATTGATATCATTTTGTAAAAACTACAACTTGTATTGCGACATTCCTATGCTACTTAATCATCCACACACCTGCTCACACAAAACTCTGACACATAAGTTACTCCAACAGCATTGATAATTTGCATACATTAACTTAACCAGACTTGATTTGAATAATCAACGCACCATGATGTAGTTAGAAAACTTGGAAATACATCACAGTTATATTTTGTTAGGGTTAACAGCAGGGCTTATGGTCCTTGCAGCTTTCTTATTCACTGTATTCATAAAAGATCTAATTAGCCTAGTTTCAGATAAATGTGTTTGTATGCAGATGAAACTATAGGCTATCTAAAAATGATCATCCCCTATAAAAGCAAGTGTACATCCGTACACACATACATACGTACATGAGTAACAGTACAATATAAAATATGATTTCACCCATCATACGTAATTCTTAAACATAACCTAACGTATATTATTATACTTTGAGGTTATGTTTTACAACTTCAAAAAATAATATAAGTCTTGTGAAATAGATTTTTTTAAATATGAGTTAAAGAACTAATGTAGGCTATAATACGTTGCTTTGAGGTTGTAAAATGAATATAAATACAACCTTGTATTATCAATATATTCATTAATATAAATTTAAAGAAGAGATACCCATTAGTTTAACTTTGAAAACGTTCGCACATCTTCTTATAACATACTAGGGGAGACCTGCGTGCTCCGCACGCCAACCCCCAGTGGTTAAAAGAACCAGCAAGGCTCAGGTCTACACGTTAAAACCTAACCTAAAAGCTAGAAATACAAAATAATTGCTTTAAATTTTGAAATCAGCTGTTAATGGAAATATTGGAGCTAACAGCTATATTATTTGTTATTTTATTCAATTGGTTGCTATGGTAATTAATGTAAATACATGTGTTATCATTCTAGGCTTAACCTAAGAATTTTTCCGACTAAATTTACAAATATTGAAATAAAAAAAGGTTTTTATCGAAATGACTTATAGCCTATGTTACTCAGGGATAGTGTAGCTTTTTATTAGTAAAACTATTTTTTAAATCCGTTCAGTCGTGCCAGAGATTACCCCCTACATACAAACAAACAAACTTGACCTCTTTATAACATTAGTATAGATAAACATATCCCATTAATTTCTGCATTATAATATTAATAAGTTCTAAATAATTCAATAAAAAAAACAATTAAAAGATATTGTTTTTATCTTTATTTCGATATATAGTAATGTTTATAAATACAAAATTCTAACAAATAGGCCTACAATTTTATAATTCTTATAATAATTGTACACATTTAGCAGTTAAAAATACCCTCAGCATCGTTACGTAGGGCCTAGATAAAGTTTGTTGTTTTTAAATATTATTTTTATAAATGATGTATTTCTGATGTATATTGAACCAGCCTGACTGTGTTTTTTCAAGATGTTTACAAGTACGAAAATTAATGAAACTGTAAAAAATTATATGTTAGATTATCTTATCTCTGGTTCAAAGCAAATAGATTAGTTGTGAATAATGAAATAACTGATGAGATTATTTTTAATTGGCGTAGTACAGAAAGTGTGTCAAATTACTGGCGATACACCTTGATTCTCAGTTGAACTGAGAACAAGAAAGATATGTACTTGCTAATCCAGAGTATTATTTTTGCTTAGAAACCGGGACAGTGCACAAGCATTGGCCTGGTAATTAAAGCATATGCTACTTTTTTTCAGTAATTTATTGTATGGTGTTTTATTGTGGGGTGACTCCTATGGAGCTAATCAAGTTTTTAAGTGGCAAAAGAAAGCCATTAGATGCATTATGGGTCTAAGTGAAAGAGAGTCGAACAACCTCATTTCTCACACTTACGAGGTGTGTGAGAAAAGTAATGAGACTGACAACACTGCGGGCGATCTGGCAACGTTGTGTCTACCGGCCTGTGCTAGACCGGTTTGTTTATCCCTTCCACTTCCTCAGTCTGAGCTACAACTCCGTAAAGCTAACACATTATTTTTGACAGCGCCATCAGTGAAGTTGTGTTTTTGTTGTGTGTTACAAAAATGGAGCATTGGAATTTAGAGCGACGTTGTGCAATAAAGTTTTGTGTTAAACTTGGTGAATCCGCGAGTGTGACTTTTGAAAAGTTAAAACAGGCCTATGGGGAACATTGCTCGTCAAGAGCACAAGTTTTCCGCTGGCACAAATCATTTTTGGAAGGTCGAGAACATGTTGAAGATGAACCTCGCTCAGGGAGACCTTCAACTTCAAAAACTGATGAAAACGTTGAACGTACGAGGGCTCTTGTGAGATCTTACAGTCGTTTAACAATAAAGATGATGAGTGAACAGTTAAATTTAAACACTTCCGCCGTACATCAAATTGTGACAGACGATTTGAACATGCTTGTAAGTCGAAAGTTCAAAAGCTTCGGCTATTTGCACACACATTGATTTTGGACGGTCGGTAAAAATCGGCGATATTTTATCGGTAGTAGGTGCTTGCAGACATACCGGATTTTTACCGGTCAAACAATCAGTTGCTTTGTTGTTGTAGCACGAGATTATTGAATAATAATGAATCTTAAAAGAGTTGTTGCTATGTGGTTAATGTATCGTCGTATTAAGCGCCATAGGATTAAGCGTAAGTGCTGGATTCATCCTATCAATCAACACGGGAACATTCTACACACTTTTTGAAGAACTAAGGCTTGATAGCAGTAAGTGTTTCAACTATTTCAGAATGTCAATAGCATCCTTTGACGAACTCCATGAGAAGTTGAAAAATGAAATCCAACATCAGAATACTAAAATAAGAAATTCAATTCCTTCAAAATGCATTTTTTTCTCTATCCTCCAGATCCTCAAAATAGTTTTTCAGAGCGCAGCAAACTCTCTCCATGCATCGCTGGTAAGATTCCTGTCTTTAAATGTCTTCAAAGTCTTGTCCCACAACACAGGTCTTGCCTCCACTAACAAAATAAGGACATCATTATCTATAATAAAGTCACCCATTTCAAATGTAGTTAGCACGCACTACCAAAACTAGTTAAAAATGCAGCTCTAATCAGCACAGCAGTCGACTGGAATGGACGATGGTGTAGCGAGAACTGCCAAAGACGGTCGGAAAACAATCGGTGCGTGTGCAACCGTGTATTTAGTCACGTACGCCACTGTGTCGCCGGCACATCTCCGGCACCGGCGTTATGCAGTGGCAGTGGCCGGCTACTCATCGGCATTTTACCGGCGCCGATCAGCGGTCAGCGTGTGTGTCAGGTCCCATTCCTGCCTGCGGTTCACTATTGGAATTTGGACGGCCGGTAAAAAATCGGCCGTCCAAAATCAGTGTGTGTGCAACCAGCCTTCTATTGTTGGGCAGAAGCAATATTAGATGGATTGTAGGAATCCTTACTGGTCACTGACCGGCCAAGTACCACCTCAAAAAAATGGGGCTGGTCTCAAAAGACTCCTGTCAATTCTGCTTCCTTGGGATTGAATCGGCTCAACACCTGCTGTGCGTGTGCAAGGCCCTCGCATGTAGGAGATTCATGGTACTCGGAAAGTGTTTTTGTTAGTCTGGAAGAGGTCCGAGGGTTGATCCCAAGACCATCCTTGGTTTCATAAGAAACCTGAGAGATATATGGGATGATCATTGAAGGGAAAATCTTACCACAATAGATCCTAGTGGGTTGCAGTGGTGGAAGACCATGTACTATCCCATTTTTTTTTAAATACGCACTTCACTATCTTGTTTTTGCAAAATAAAATTTTAAAATCTTAATTTACAAAGATATATTCATGATCATAATACAAGACAAAAATACTGAATAGACAGTAAATATATTAGGTTACATTACCACGGTTTCTAATTACAACAAATAAACATCAATATAATTTGAACAACTTACCGTCGTCAGTAGTCAAATTTGCCGTATTTAAACGACGGCCGTTTCGGCTATTCAGCCATTATCAAGTGGTTTGGAGG
Organism: Philaenus spumarius; assembly: GCA_018207615.1. Lineage (NCBI taxonomy): Eukaryota > Metazoa > Arthropoda > Insecta > Hemiptera > Aphrophoridae > Philaenus > Philaenus spumarius. Next base: position 305,016 of record JAGFPH010000920.1, on the reverse strand, counting down.
ACCATTGAGTTCAGTGCGAAACAGTGGGCCCACCGGACATGTTTTTAACAAATGTGATTTTTAAATTATTTAAATGTTTTTTGAATTTTGTGTTATGTGTTAAGTGTTCCATGACAACGGAGGATTTCCTCCAAACCACTTGATAATGGCTGAATAGCCGAATGCCATCTTTAATTCATAATCAGAAAATGGGAAAGGAGAATTGAAGTGAGTTTGTCGATAAAAATAAGATGTGAAACTGGAAAAAGGCAAACTGTCTAGGGCGGAGCGCATTAATGAACTGTGCAAAACACTGAACTCAGTGGTTTTCTACTAAGGTCACTGGCAAACACATTCTAAAATTAGCGTAACTTGGTCTATTTTTCTTCTCACCTAAATTATGAAATTGCTCTGTGGGGGTGATTCAAAAAAGTCAATGACCCAAAGAGTTTTCAGTTTACAAAAGGAAGCGGTAATAATTATGGATTGTTTCGGCAATCGTGATTCTTGTACAGATGTATTTAAAAAGCTAGATATTTTGACAGAGTGTACATTAAATTACAAGTGTAAGAGTTCCGTGACTAGAAACAAATGTGCTATACAATACGTGTCATAAAAATTACTTCCGTGGCAAACAGCACAGATTAAAAGCTTTCGACAAGCTACCGTCTGAGACTCCGTTTCATGAACAAACTTCCTAAAAAGTTTAAAGAAACAATGGCAGTCAATGTTTTTAAAAACAAATTCAATTCTTGATGAAACATAATAGCCTATTATTATATAAATGAATAAAAATATGTCTATATTTTGTTATCATAATTTTATAAATATATGTTTTATAGAAATGTTGTAATTTTAATATTTAAAATTAATTTTAAGAAACATAAAGTTGTAAAAAAGGGGAAAAATTCTGTTTGTTGAATTATTATTAATAGGCCTATTATTATTATCACATTTAAATATAAATATCACTGTGACCTGCCTTACACATATAAATGTAACATTTATCTAAAAAGGTTAATAAAGATTGATTGATTGAATATTTTAGAAACCTAGGTATTATTAATTGATTGGTACTAAATATACCAATTTGTATGAAATACTCGTATTTTGAAATTATGTGTAGTTAAAGCTAGATTTTCAACTGTTAAGTTTGTTTAGCAATTTGTTTGGAGACAATGGCCTCGATCTTCAAGTACTCATGCTGCATATACAGAGTGTAAAATAAGTCGTGGTACACCTTGATATAATTTAAATGGATTGCTATTTTAACCTAAAACCTCTACAATACATATAACACTTTGTGTGGGGTTAAAAATGTTACCACCTTTTGAAAGGTGGGAGTAAAGGGGACAACTTTCATTTTTTAAATGGCAGCCCCTATCTTGTGACATATCATCGGAAAGGTCAATGCAATAAAAGAATAAATGGACCTACAAAAGGTTTCTAGTATATCCCTGGTGCAGGTTGTGTAATGCAAAAACTTGCTTCATGTTTTTTCCCCTGAAAATACGACTACGTATTCGTTCTCTAAGGTTAAAGTTTAAAA
>JAGFPH010000920.1:280073-303478 GCA_018207615.1 Philaenus spumarius | reverse complement strand
TGAGATTGCAATCTTATTTATTAGTGAGTTTGCAAACATATTTATTAGTGAGGTTGCAATCTTATTTATTAGTGAGGTTGCAAACATATTTATTAGTAATATTGCAATCTTATTTATTAGTGATGTTGCAATCTTATTTGTTAGTGAGGTTTCAAACTTATTTATTAGTGAGGTTTCAAACTTATTTATTAGTGAGGTTTCAAACTTATTTATTAGTGAGGTTTGAGTTGTGTTTCCTTATATAACTTTCATTTTTATACTTATATTTAACAACATTACCAACAAAAGTATTGATTTAAAAAATAATCTCTTTTATTTTGTAAACTGTAGGAATCCTCCATGTGTATGGAAGGAGGCGACCTCTGGAAGGTTAACCTCCATAAATAGTCCATTGATTGATAAATTTCAATTAACAAATTAGATACTTTGCACAAATAATGGATAAAATTGCTAGATCTGCAGGTTTTAAACAATTCTTATTTTATGCACTCAGTGTACACTGCACAACCCTGCTACCAATAGTAATAGAATTATGCAAGCAATTAAGTAAATTTAAAATACATAAACAAAAATTATCTTTTTGTATTATTGGAATGGACGAAACCAAGTACTGATAAGCTTCATTGATTATTTTTTGTTATTAGGCCTACTGACTCAAGTGGTGATTTAGATAAATAAAACTCTGCAATAGAAAATGTTGTTTAAAATATGTTTCATAAATTCCTAAATATTCCATTTAGTTGTTAATAACTCCTCCATTTAAAATTGCACTCTTAAACCTTCTCTTACATGCGTAACAAAAACACTGTTAGGTAGAGGGCGACAGAGGGTACATATTCCTCCGTTTTTGATTACACATCTTATGTTTGCATATTATACTGAGTGCCCCACGAGGAAAGGTAAAAATATTAGAAGGAGATTATACTAGGCTACTAAAAATTAGAAATCAAATCTAGTAAACATACGCTCGGAAATGCTTCGTTTTCGAATTATCCACCATTTTGGTTTTTTTTTTAGTAAACACTGAGTATCTTTTGAAATAGAAAAGATATCGACCTCAAATGTTGTGTTCATATTTGTTACCTAACCTTTTACCCTTGAACAAAAATCCAAAACGTTCTTTTGTATACTTTTAAAATTGTGGCCATTTAAAATGTTTAGTGTCAAATATTTCTAAAACCGCTAACTTTACCAAAAAAAATTGGAAACAAAATAAGTTCATTTTTTAATGAAAAAAAACCTTTTTTTATTTTCCCCATAGCTTGAAAGATAACCAAATTATTGGTTAAAACCTCAAAACATAATTTCTTGGTATTGTACGTGTATAATAATGAAGAAACAATAACAGTACAGTTATTTTTTGAGTTTTAGCCGATAACTCGCTTATTTTTTAGCTACAGGAAAAATAAGAAAAACAATTTGTTTGTTATTAAAAAGTAAACTTTTATGTTTCCTAAATTTTTCTGTATTTTTACGTTCTGGATTTTTATACAATGGTAAAAGGTTACGTAACAAATACGTACACAAAATTTGAGGTCAATATCTTTTCTATTTCCAAAGATATTAAGAGTTTAGTAAAAAAAAAGGTGGATAATTCGAAAACAGCATTTCTCGACCTATGTTTATGAAACTTTTTTCTTATTTTCAGTAGCAGAATCACCTCCTAAAATCTTTACCTTTACAAAGGTACAGGACTTACAAGAGGGGGATTTTGTAAAGGGGTGTCTTTTACAGGTCGTGGGACACCATGTATATTTTAATATTGTATTTTTTTAAAGTTAATGTTAACTCTTTTACTTTGTTAATGTAAAAGCAGGACTTTTGAATTCGGCTATTTCCACAATTTTCAAAAATCGATATTTAAAAACACTACTCAAGTAAAAAATATGAAAAAAGTAAATTTGTAATGTAGTTAGTTGGTATAATACACAAAAATTGTGTAAATCTGAGACATGCAGTTCAAAATTAATTTTCTACTGGGTGAGTTGATACAGAATTACTCTGCCATTGAATCACATGTATTTTGTCCACACCCACTCGTCTCAGTAACTATTGAATGCCCCTCGTATTTATCAGAACATAAAGACGTTAAGAATTGTAAAATATATGATTAGTTCCACGACTAATGTGAACTAAAAGTAGATCCAATTGTTTTCCTATTTTTTAATAGCAGTAAGAATATTTATGTAGCGATAATGCTCGGCTGTTATGTTTTATTGTTAATCTATACATTAACAATCTGCTCAAAGCAGTAAAATTAAGAAGATAAAAACACGATAAACCTGGCAATACTTTTAAATTAAATGTGTTTATAGATTGATTTTTAACCGTCTCTAATTTCTTGAGATTTTTACCAATTTCCTCAATACATAAACTGCAACAGAAATGAATCTCAAGGCCAAATTTGTCTATAAATATAAATATAGGTAAACTTAGTTAATATTTTAGTAGTCTAATTACTTTAAAAAGTTACTACCCACTCACTCAATAGCGGATAAAACATTAACTCTTTTTAAATATAATACTGTACTAATCGTATTTTATTATTATTTATACTCGATTAAAAGATTTTTTGGTTAAATCCTTCAAACCATTGAAAATCTTGCTGATTAAATTTTTCGTCCATTTTTTTTTTAGCCCCTCTTAGGCAAAAACTTTACGAATCCTCTAACTTAAAATAGATAATTGGGTGATCTCTATGAGAGCCAAATTCAACTGACTGAAGGTATAGAAAAGTACGATTAATACAGGGTGTCACAAAAAACCTCAACAGGCTATACAGGATCGTATTGTATACATTGAAATGAACGAAAAATGTTCAGTAACATTTTTTTTAAATTCAGTTTAGTTTCGCCATTTTGTTTTTTTTTTTAACAAAAACTCACTGTACCTCAAGAAATAGATAAGATACTGAGTTCAAATTTGGTATAAGCATTTTTTATATTACGATTTACAAGTGTACCACACACCAAGAATTATAATTCATAATTTTCAAAATGGCGGCTATTACAAATTTTTAAAGTGGAATAACTTGGAAACCACTAACTTTAAAAATATTAAAATTTTTTAACGACAAACAATTTTTTTTTTCGTTTCTGTATGTCAAAAGATAACCGAGTTAGTGACAAAAAAAAACTGAAAAAAAATTTCTTGGCAATTGTCTACAACATTTAAAATTAGCCTAAAACTAACATTTCAGAGCAATGGATTTTATCTTATTTATTAAAGCTATAAGAATTCAAAAAATGTTGGTTTTATGCTCATTTTGGATGTTGTAGACAATTACCAAGAAATGTTGTTTTCAGTCTTTTCCTCGATAACTCTGTTATTCTTTGACCCACAGAAACGACAAAAAATCACTTTGTTTGTCGTTAAAAATATAAAATATTTTGTCTCTTGTAAACCTTTTCTAAATTTAGCAGTTTTCAAGATTTTCTATGTTAAACATTTGTAACGTCCGCCATTTTGAAAATTATAAACATAAATTCTTGGTATTTAGTACACTTGTAAACCGTAATATATAAATGCTCATACAAAATTTGAACTCAGAATTCAAAAAAAAGTTAGTTCTGAACATTTTTCATTTATTTCAATGTATAAAATACGATCCTGTATAAAGCGATAAGGTTTTTTGCGACACCCCGTACATAATAAATGTAAACAATGTTTGTCCATTATAACTCCGTAACCCACCCCAGAAGCCCCATGGGGGTTATATGGTATGGTAGCCCTCCATTCCCCATCCAGGTTTCAGTTTGGAAATACAGAGGTTGGGTTCGAGGAAATGGGTATCAATAAGCGTGTCGCACCAATAGATTTACTATGGGAGTCGATGAAGCAGCTGGGAACAAGGCCGTAGCCGGGGGGGAAGGAGTTAGGGGTCCAACCCCCCCCCCCCCCAAAATTTAGTAGTAAAAATTAATACTAGGTTTAAAAAGTGCAAATTAAATTATAAAATAAACAACACAACAGAGGATCCAGCAACATATTTTACATCATTGTGCATTGCATACTGATATTTAGACTTGCTTGATTAAACTACAATACATGCAGTAGGTAACAGACTTACTCTCTTGTGAGCTTGATCTTATCTATTAAATAAGAAAACTACGAACGTTCAACAAAAATACTTTACTCAAATAAAACACGCAATGCATTATGTATTGAAAGTACTCTCAATACGGGGATTGCGAAGCACGCAATGCATTGTGTATTGAACGTATTTCCAATACGGGGGATGGCGTGTGAAGCACGCAATGATTTGCGTACAGAAAATACTCAAAATACGGGGGTTGGCGTGCGAAGCACTCAATGCTCTGTGTATTGAAAATTCTACCAATACAGGGGTTGGCGTGCAATGCACTGAGCGTCGGCCGCTTCTCATAGTGTTCCAGTGTCAAGCTCACATGTGCGTCCTTAGCAGTGAACTTGTTAAAAGAGTTTAAATTCAAATCCGCGGTCCTGACATGACCCCCCCCATCCCCGAAAAGTTTTCCTGGCTACGTCCTTTCCTGGGAATCGAGGCACAAAATAACCGAAACCAGCCAGAATTTTCCTGAATGTTCTAGAAGCTTGCAGAATGTTCTAGTAAATTCCAGAATGTTCCAGACGGTTCTGGACCATCAGAGAAACTTCCGGTTCCAGAACGTACTAGAAACCAATAACTCGTTACGTATGAAGATAGATACCTAAAACGTGGCACATAATAGGCCATTAGGCCTACTATCTACTTATATAAAGCTAGACGGTAACACTGATTCACTGACATTAATTATTAGGCACTTCCCGTAATCGCACCCCCTCAACCTTATACTTGAATTAAAGCTCTCGGCGAGAAACTTTTGGAATAATTGCCAGAAGTTAACATTTTTTTATTTTGGAAGCACCTTTTGGGCGGGAAAGATTTTTTAGATTTTTTTTATTTTTTCATTTTTTCACTTTGAGCGCGTTTTGTAAGAAAACGGTAAGAGATAGCAAAAAATGTTAAATAAAAAAGTTGTAGAAAATTAAATTTCATACAGACGATTTTCCATCTGATTTAAGATCCAATCATCCATTTAGCCACTATTCATCCGAGAAGGGAAGCTCCGCCCAACGTTCTTAAAGCTAGCCGGTTTCACTGATTCACTGACATTAATTATTAGGCACTTCCCGTAATTGGACCCCCCTCAACCTTATACTTGAATTAAAGCTCTCGACGAGAAACTTTTGGGAAAATTGCCAGAAGTTAATATTTTTTAATTTTGCAAGCACCTTTTGGGCGGGAAAGATTTTTTGGATTTTTAAACTTTTTTCATTTTTTTACTTTGAGCTCGTTTTGTAAGAAAACGGTAAGAGATAGCAAAAAATGTTAAATACAAAAGTTGTAGAAAATTTAATTTCAAAGAAGAGATTTTCCGTCAGATTCAAGATCCAATGATCCATTTAGCCACTATTCATCCGAGAAGGGAGGCTCCACCCAAAGTCCTTAAAGCTAGACGATTTCACTGATTCACTGACATTAATTATTAGGCACTTCCCCTAATCGTACCCCCCTCGACCTCATACTTGAATTAAAGCTCTCGACGAGAAACTTCTGAGAAAATTGCCAGAATTTAACATTTTTAAATTTTGGAAGCACCTTTTGGGCGAGAGAGATTTTTTCAATTTCTACATTTTCCCACTTTGAGCGAATTTAGTAAGAAAGCGGTAAGAAATAGCAAAAAATGTTAAATACAAAAGTTGTAGAAAATTAAATTTCAAAGAAGAGATTTTCCGTCAGATTCAATATCCAATCATCCCTTTAGCCGCTATTAACCCAAGAAGGAGCTCCGGCAAACAATCCTTCAAATTTCCCATGTTAATCTTATGGAGATAATGTTTAATGAGTTTGAGTCAACTGCCAAATAAAACAGCTGATTTGTGCTTGGTCACCTATGTACAAACGAGCCAAAGATTAACGAGATTCTTTAGCGAATTTTCCAACTGCGAGCGAAGCTAAGCAGCCATCTGAGGCGGGGTTGGGACGCGAAGCGTCCAGGGGCAGAGCCCCTAGTTAAGTTATATAGGCCTACAGATGAGTAAAACATTTGCATTTAGATTATTTGCGTCTAAGGTATAAAATGTAGTACGTAGAAAATATTTTAAGTCAAATGTACTCATAGACATGAAATGCACTTCAAAGAAACTGGCGGAAATCGTGGTTTTTGCCCTTAATGGTGCATAGCTGATTATGTATCCAAGCTTAAATGGGAAACATAGATTAATTTGGACGAAACTCACTACACGTTTTTGGGCCAGTGAACTCTCAATATTTACCCGATATTTCTTTCATATCCGAGAGCAAAGCTGTGGTTACCCCTGCTGGTTGTTAATAAATCTACTAAACATTTAAAGTTCCCTAGATGGATCTATTCATTTCGCGTCTAATTATTTAAAAATAATATTGCAGTCGGCTGAATTTCCTCAGGGTTTTAAAACGTAATTAATGAAATATTGTTTACAAATGAAATGTGAAAAACAATTTCTACTTCTTAAAAACATAATAATACAGAACCTACAGAATAATGACAGAATAAAACTTGAACACAGAATTTCAAAACTAAAAGAGGCGTGGCTTAAGACTACGTTACATTAGTAAAGCGTTAACAATTGCCCAGCGTTATTATAACTAGCCTAAAATTAACTATAAACAAATTACTAAATACAGGTCATGAAACATTAGGTCACTTGTAGTTTGATTATTGTACCTCGAGCATCACTGAAGAAAGCGAATTTGTCGTTAAAACGCATCAGAGTTGTGAGATTCTCTGTTGAAGTTTTATTCTATCGATACATCTTCTCACGAGTCAAACTCAATATCTATATTTATATAAAAGCGAAATATCACTCACTCACTCACTCATCACGATTTCTTCAAAACTACCGAACGGATTGGAATGAAATTTGGTATGTAGCTTCCTCTAGGGCCATAAGTATTCATTAAAAAAGGTTTTTAAAAATTGGAAATTTTAGGGGGGTTTGGGGGGTAAAAATTACTAAATCACGATTTCTCCAAAATTAACGAACAGATTTGAATGAAATTTGGTATGTAGCTTCCTCTAGGGCCATAAGTAGGCCTATTCATTAAAAAAGGGTTTTAAAAAATTGGAAATTTTAGGGGGGTTTAGGGGGTAAAAATTACTAAATCACGATTTCTCCAAAATTACCGAACAGACTGGAATGAAAATTAGTATGTAGCTTCCTCTAGGACCATATTTAAAAATTTTAGGAGGGGTTTGAGGGATCAAAGTTACTAAAATCATAATTTCAGATCTTTTATTATTATGACAATAGTGCTTTTATTATTTAAGATCTATATATATAAAAGCCAAATACCACTCACTGACTGAACACTTAAAAAGAATACAATTACGTTAAAAAGACTGAAAATACCAACCACCACGGGCAACGCCGTACAGGTCAGCTAGTATACTTATATTTACAGAAGAGATTAGAAATCAAATTAAACCGACTAATGAACGAATTAGCTAATGACACAAAATTATATAACACACAACCTAAGCCTAATTATAAACACTTTACATTAATTATACAACTGTGAGCAGCACCAATTAGAAGAGTTTAAATAGATTGCAGTAGGTTTTACTGAAAACATTGTAAAAAAAAAACTGTTATTACTCAAATCTGTGATACCAGGGTGCCCATTTTAACAGGGCCACCATTGGGATCTCCAAAGGTACAACATGTAGCCTACAACAAACTTTAAATGGAGGACTTCACCTACTTTTTAGTGACCATTAAAAATATGAATTTGAAATTTCAAAAATTTGTCACCATTTTCCAATATAGCGCACAACTTTCAATATTCTTATTTACAAACAAATAACTTTTGTAAAATCAACAAATACGCTTTTTGTAAATTTTTTAAAACTATAATATAGCTGATCAATATCAGCTGTTGATTCGCATTGTTCAAATTGTGGTTTAACGAAAGCCCTCTATTTATTAGGCTACAAGTTCTCATTTTCAAATACAGTTTTTAATGTTTTTATTTTCTAAAATGGCAGCCAACTTCCGAATTTTGTGCGGAACACCCTATGTTTTATAATGCGTTTTCATTGGTTTAAAACATTTCCAAACCAAAATATCTTGCGCTAAGTTAGGGTGTTTTTACAACTTACACCCCGCTAATTTTTAAACAGTTAGTCGTATAAAAAAAAACCAAGAACAAAAACGTCTTAAAATAACTCGTAGAATCTGACATCATAAAATACTGAATGTTCCATAAGAAATTCAAAAGTTGTCCGCCATATTGAAAAATGGCGGCAAATTTTTGAAATTTCAAAAGTCATATTTTTAATGGTCACTAAAACGTAGGTGAAGTCCCCATTTAAAGTTTGCTGTACATGTTGTACTTTTGGAGATCCCAATGGTAGCCCAGTTAAAATGGACACCCTGCTGAGCTTTTATAAGTTTTTTGAGAAGAAAATATTCTATATTTAATCTAGCTGATGATGGTGTAAGGCCAAATTACCGCCATCTTAGAGAAGTAACTCTAATGCAATAAAAGAGATGAAACAAATTTGGGCTGAAGATTTAAATACAGTACTGTAAACCAAAATATGAGATGACTGTTGGTTTTTCTTTATAAAATAAAAACTGTTGTTATGAACCATAAATACTAAAACCATTGGTTATTTTTATATTACTTATTTTGTAAGCTATTGATGTGATTTTTTTGTTTAGTCATAGAGACATAGTCAAAAGTGAGAACTACTTAAATGTATTTAAACAAAAAAATAAACGGTACCAGAAACTGGCACATACTTTCTTACATACTTTAAATTATTAAAGAGAGTCACTGTGACTTCATAATTGTATTAAAGTAGGTGAGTAACGAATAAATATTATTAGCTAGAGAGAAAACTATTTGACCGATTTCGAACAAATTTACACCAAACATGTCAATAGATGCACGAAAAAAGGTTTTGAAATTTTTTTAAAAACAACCCCCATTTTGGCCAAAAAAACCCCAAAAATCAGTTATCATTATTATTAGCTAAACAAGAATTTTTAGAAAGATGCAATTTTTTTTTGCATATGGTAGTGTACATTGAGGGCTACACATTTTATCAAAATCGTTAAGCCGTTTTTTTTATACAAAAATACTATACTTTCTCTATATTGTATAGTGAGAAAGTAACAAGGACATATATATACAAATAAGGTAAAGCAACCCCGGAGAGCAAGAGTATTATTTATATTTTATTATTTGCTTTTTTAGCTGACAAATAACCCCGTAAAGTTTCGAACAGTCAAAGCTGTAAAACCTATATAATTATTAATCTTGTTTGTTTTGGCCTTGGTAAGTCTAGGTTAGAAATCTCTGGACACTCTGTAGGTCGTTGTATTGAACAGTAATGCTGTAGGTGTAGTGTTTCCCACCCTAAACAACACATCTGTTTAAGTGAGACAATGACTGCATGAAGTTAAAAATACACCTGACCACTATCACCAGTCTAGCAATGTTACCTTCACTTTATTGCCTTTAGAAAGCCATTCCATTCTACACATTCCAGCTTCACAGAGTCATTACGGACTGCTTGTATACTTTGTTTTTACAATACTCTACCCACAAACTTTATCAACATTGTAGTTTATTCAAACTTTTATATTTCAATTTCAATTAGAAAGCATATATATTTGTTTATTAATTAAATATTTTCCAGTTTTAATATGTTTGTAATAACCGCCACCACAATATTTCTTGAATTATAAATTGCATAACTAAAAAAAGAGGTGAGCCAGTGGGCTATTTACTAACCAATTTTTAGGATGGAACAGGATATGAATTATTTTACAAATGAAATTGTTGAATTATTGCCATATTTACTAAACACTGTTCAATGAGTACAATAAGTGTATCAAAAATTATCAAAATCTTAAACGATCAGGTTCAGAGAACTGGTTGATTTCACATGGAATTGGACCTTAGGTATTGTTTCTGGGGCGAAAGACGATTCTCAATCATATTATTAAAATATCTGAAAGTACTGGCTTTTCGTACAGCCGACATTAGTTTTTTTAATTTGTAAATTTTTATCTCGAAAACAGATTACTAAGTTGAAATTTTTGCTTGGAGTTTTACAGCATGAAGGCTTAAGAATAAAAACATCATACATTTTTTCTAACCAACAAATTTGAAATAGCGGCTGTTTAAATGTTTGACATTTAACCCTCAAAGAGCTGACTATAATACTCTTCAGTGCTAGGCATTTTTAAGGCGGCATGGATGTATATTTTCAAAATATGTACAAAATTCTTACTAAAAGTAAAAATATACTTATTATATTATCATTATAATCAAAAAACATCTGGTGTGCACATCACACAACTTTCCTTACCAAAATAGATGCTGTATCAATTACCAAATTTTTCGAGCGAGAGATTGATGATACCATTTTCGAGTTAATAGGAGTATCCGTTTCGAAGAAAGCGGTACTAACTTCAAAAGGGTTAATCCCACGGACCTGATTTTGGTCTCAATCGATTTCTCACCCCCAAAAATGTTAAGGTCGATACCAAACACGGCTAGTTTAAAAAAAGTCATTTTTGCCCCCAAAAAGGGCGTTTTTGGGTTCAATTTTTGAAAAATGGAAAAAGTTGAGTGGGGTATCTTTTTTGACATTCTTTTGGACGCTGAATCGAATGAGACCATTTTCAAATCGATAGGACCAGCCATTTCGGAGATACAAACAAAATAACTTGCGTTTTTGTAATAACTTTTTTCAACGAATTTTTAAGGGTATATAGCGTACATAGCGTGTTAAGGGGGTCTGAGTAGAGTATGTTAGCAAAGTTTAATCAAAATCGTTAGAGGGGTTTTGGAGTAAATACCAAAAATGTGCTAAAAACTGGTCCCACGGTAAGACACCACCTCCGATTTGCTTCAAATTTACATGGGTTTAATTGTTTACGTGTTTGAAGATATCCTGTAAATTTCAGTTCGATCCGTCCAGCCGTTTGCCCTGTGCACTCTGGACACACACACACACACACAGACACACAGACACACAGACACACAGACAGACCAATCGCCAAAAATGCATTTTTTGGACTCAGGGGGCCTTGAAACGTAAAGATATTATGAAAACTCGACATCGAATTTTTGGGTCGATCGCAATACTTACCTTACCTAGTATAGGGTAAGGAAAGTAAAAAGATGAATTTTGTATTTAATATTAATATAATTGTCTTAATAATTTTAATCCTTGATTTTTACAGCTGTTTGTTTTGCACAGTTTTAAAATTTATTTTTCAGATATCCACCCACTACAAATAATTTCAAAATGTCACTGTATGGATTCCAAGGTATAAAAAAAATTGCACAATTTCATGCTGAACCAAAAAATGTAAAACTGTAACACTCTACTCTTCCAAACAAATTATTGTGGTTCATTACAAGAAGCAAGAAAACGTCTAGCGTCTAACACAGATACAGATGTGCACTAAAAAAGCTGACTTTACAATGCTGCAGTTACATTTTTTTTAATACGGGTATCGATTTTAAACTTTATACTATACTGTAGTAATCAATTTCTGACAAAACCATATAAGACACTCGCAGATTGAATGAAAAATGACGACTTGAGGTCCGTTTTAAAAAAAACTTCTGTAGAAACCTTGTCGCAAGACTGATTTATAATGATCGCAATTGCGACTTTAGCGCTTGTAGGATTAATATCTTGTAAACCAACTTTACAAAAAATTTGGAATAGTAAAAATTTGTCTTTTTCAACGACAAACAAAATTTCTAACCGAGTTAAATGGAAAAAAAACCCCTTAATTTTTTGACAAAAACACAAGATCAGCCAGGAACCAAAATATTTTTTTTTTTTATTTTCCATAATTCGGTTAGCCTATCCTCTGACCTGGGAAAAAAAATGAAAAAAAATTTTCTATGGCATTAAAGGATAACTTTTTCTCTTGTGATTTTTTTGCAAAATCAATGGTTTAAGATCTTAGTGCTACGTCCCTACAACTTAGTTATATCAACCTTAATACAGGGTGTCTACCAGATCATTAAATTAAATTTCTTGACTTTTGGGGACTTTTAGGATACTTGAAATAGAAATTTGGTGGCCTCATTTTCAAGCAAATCAGAATATTAATTGACGTCTTACAAAAATGTACAGATATAAAAATCAAAATATTTGAATCATACTGGCTAGCCTACTTAAGTAGGTGGCCTACTTAATGAGACATTATTTGTTTTATTCACAGCCATTAACTATGAACTAGAAAATTTTGTGAAAGCAAATTTTTATTTGTCGGTATTTTAGATTAGTTTTAATTGGTTCCGAGTGGTTATATTTTTTTTACAGGTAGGTTGTATGAAAAAGTTTTTTGTTATATTTATTTGTTTTATTTTCCAAAAGTAATTAATGTAATGTCAAACTTTAGGAATGCGATAATATTAGAATAGTAAAGTGCAAAGTTATAGAACAGTGTAAAAAATATTTGGTACGTTTTTACATAACTACTTGTATTGTACTTGTAATAACTTGTACATTTTTTTAAATAGATCAAATCGCCAACAATTATGTGTATGGAGATTTACAAATGTATATGATAGAAGGGGGAAATACAAAAACAAAGTTATATATTGTTTTTCTTAATTTTTTATATATATATATAATTATACGTAATAAGCTATGATTATTTATGTATGTACTGATGTATTTTCTACAATTTCTGTGCACATTCACTATCTATTAGTTGGCACTTTATAGAAAAAAACTATTTGCTATCGAATATACTTCTTTACAAAATTCAAATCATTCATTTTCGTATACTAACTACAAGAAACACTAATAATTCAGTTCACATTAAAGATACGATGGTTCTAATCTATATTCTAATTAGTGATGTGGGCCGGATAAATACCCAGTGGGGAGGTAAATATAAATTGGGTATTTACCCAATGGTCATTTAAATACCCAAAACGAGGGTATTTTTAGTCATTGAGATTCATACAACATTTTTTGATGTGTTGGGCAAACAAGGACTGAAACACAGTCATTTGATGCCTTAAATTGAAATTAGCAACAATATTTATCCTCTTTAAATTCCATGATATCGGAAACAAATGAAGTCACAAGACGGATATAGGTAACTATTATTTTCAGTTATTTAAATATTTATCCTTCAAAACTAAAAATTTTTAAAACCTACGTCCAGGTATTTTTAACATTTTGCACTGCTACTTTCTTAGTAGGCCTACTTTCAATGATTTTTAATGTTTTTTTCTTCTAAAAATAAGATAAAATGGTGAAAAAACCTTTTTATTGTTTTAATATAATATGCTGAAATATTTTATAGGGGTTGGTAACATTTCATTACAATGTATTGTACGTACCAAAATACAAAAAATATTAAACTAGAACCTAATTAATTACTGTAGTTGGCTTTTATTTATAATAAAAACTTTCAAATATTTTAACAATTTCACAAAGACCTTTCTTATACCTTCTTTCTCCAATTAAAGAGTTGAAACTAAATAAGTTCAATTTATTTTTACCCAGATTGTCCCAGCTCAATTAATAAAAATTTTCAAATAATAAGGATATAAAGAGTAATTCACTATGTACGTTCACTTCTAAAGTATTTTTTCTGAATTTTTCAGGTTAAACCTATTTTTTACCGAATTTCCATAGGAAAAATATGAGCTATTGCAGTGGCCCTTATGGTAAGACCCAAGGTCGGGAGTAGCAAATGAGCATCAATCACGGTCCCCAGAACACATTTAGGGGTTTCATTAAAAATCATATATATATATATGTGTTCGCACTCTAGCGGCCGCATTTTAAGTCCGATTTGGTACACATGTTGGTTTTCTAAGTCGCTCGGACGAGTTTTTTAGCCAAAAAAATCCAACAACAGAAAATAACTATTTTTTTAGATTTTATCTACGAGTAATAATGTTTTTTAGAGTTTTTTCTACAAATATAAATGTAGGATGTTATTTTGCACATTTTGTTTTTTTACGCGACCTTATAGCTCGCTTGGTTCCCCCAAAATCGATCAAAACGTAAAATACCATAAGTACCCGGTTCAAAGCCATGTGGTGGATTTTACCGTGAGGTTAGCGTGCGAAGCACGCAATGCATTGTGTTTTGAAGATACTCCCAATACGGGGGTTGGCGTGCGAAGCATTTTGCAGCTATTCAGCACCGTCGTGAATAGACCTATTACTCAAATTGTTGGTTGAAACCCTAAAACATAGGCCTATAAACTTAATTTTTGAAATTTACTCAACTCACGTCAGCGGTTCAGCTGTGTGGTCGAATTATTTTTTATTTCCTATTCTTTTAACCTATAAGTGCTAAGTCCCAATTCTAATTTCTGTTAAATTTAATAACTTTTTAGTGCTGTAACAACGCTGAGAAATTAGTTTGGGTACATTTCCCAATGTTTTACTTATTCCGAGATGGGATTTTTAAATAAAATTCTAAAATACCCGGATATTTATGAACATTAGGTAGGCTATTTACCCTGATTTATAAAAACCTGGGTATTTTACATCTCTAATTCTAATACTTTCTCATTCAGAAGCAGTTGATACACATCTTATACACATGCTGGAGATAAATTGCATAGAATTTTAAGATGTTTTGTTATGTCATTTCTTTCTTTTTTTTATTCATTCTCTCAGATTTATATACTTGCAAAGTTATGCTAATTAAACCTGTACAATGGCTGCTGCTTTGTTAGCTTGAGAACAATTTTAATTGGTTGTAATCTGTGATTATTAAAACTTACTGGAAATCACATATTTGTGTTCTAACTTAGTATAAGTCAATTCAGCCAGCTCAAACTACTTTACACGTTTAAATTTTACATTGTGTGACAGTACAATATTAAGTGCTCTCATATCAATATGGTGTACTGCCAGGGATGATTCTGTAGGGTCTAGTCAAATTTAGAGCTTTAAGCCTTAAAAAATGTATCAAAATAATTTTTAATTTTAACAATTTCGTAGATTTCTGCAAAAAATAAAACTGAAGTTAAAAATAATTCGATCTCGCGTCCGAACTGCTGGCATGAGTCGAGCGAATTCTAAAATTAAGTTTATATGTTTTAAGGTTTCAACCAATTATTCACGAAGGCCACTAATAAAATATATTAGTAGAATTGGTTAGCGCTTGAGCCTCCAGGCCTGGCTTAAGCATTGCTTCGTTCGGCTCGCAGTGGAAAAACTCATTTGCACCTCAACCTTGCAACCTCGAATTATGGACTTCTTCGCTTCCAGCAGAAAAACTAGCTTCGCGAGCTAGGATCCTGGCTGTCGGCCTTGATTTAGAATATGCCCCCATGTGGATTTTGAACCAGCACTTTTATGATCAACTGTGGGGGAACCAGATGGGCTATGGAGCCGTGTAAAACAACAAAATCTGCAGAATAATAAATATTATTTTTTTTTAGATAAACCCCAAAAAAGTGTCATTCTAGTAGGCCTACAAAATATCTTTAAAAGATTTTTGTCAAAAAAACGTGTTTTTGGTTATTGGATTTTTTTTTTTTTGCTAACTCGTCCGAGCCAGTTAGAAAACCAACGCATGAATCAAACTTTTACCAAAATCTGACTTAAATTGCGCCCGTCTTATGTATTACATTATTTTGTTGTGTTTACAATGTTGGAATAGGACGTCGGGTAGAACAAACCAATTATTTGACATATAACTATTATCCTTCATCGAATTGTTTTGACAGTTACACCATCCGATAGTGAGTTAAAGCGGCTACAAAAAATGTATCTTCAGATTTCTTGTTAAAATGTGTTGTTTTTTTGAAAATTCAGGTTTGAAATATTCAAAGAGCCGCCATTTTGAAACGCATAATTTGAAATAATCGCTGATTTTTCTTAAAAAGAAAGTTGTTAGGTTAAACATCATGCCAAGTTTGAACTAAATCGGTGAAACCGTTTTCTAGATATGCATTATTTTGAAAAAAAACAAAATGGCGGATATCTATAAAACTAAGCGTTTTTGAAAAAAATCTATTCCTGATTTTCTCTACATTTTGACCCATAGAACCATTTCCCGAAGTTTGGCACTTTACTTACAGGACACCCTGTATAAACAATCACTGGCCATAAATTAATGACTCCTTTCATGAATATCAACAGTAACTTTTTGCACTATAGAGGCAATGTCGAAAATGTTTAAAATTACAAGTAAATGCTGACACACAATGTTTCTATCAAAATATGAAGAATTATTCACATTTATTTGAATCGGTATTTTTTAAAAGGGCATAAGTCATCTTTTTGGCCAAATTCACTTTTAAGTGGATTCCAATATTTCTTGGATAGGCCTATCAGTGTGAGTTAAAAGGGCATTAGTCTGGTGGTTTAGTATGATGTTATGGCCATTTGAACATTTTGATTTGTTTTGAAAGGGCATTAGTCTTGACTTGTGCCTTTTTAAAAAAGATCAGCAGCAAAACAGCTGGAACAGGTAAGCTAATCACATGGCTGTAAGAGTGAATTCAGCTGCCTGCTAGGCTGCCTAAGCTTTGTGTTTTGTTGTATACTTGTTCAGTTTGCATGAATGTAATTTTTAGGTTAATTGTGACTTGTAATACTAACTAACTAAAAGTGGAGTTTTTTTAATCGATAAATGAGTGGGACAGAAAATGATGAAGACAGGAAGAGGAATAGAAGAAAGGCAAATCCAGATAATTATTTTGCATAACAAACATAAAAACTAACTTAAGTTCCATTTATCAGTATCACAAGGGGGAGGGAAGAAAGAGTCCTAATAAAGTCACAACATTTTTAAATGACTACCTCAAACACGTCTCAAAGACTTTTACAGAACTAAGGGTGTTTTCGGACAATTGCGCAGCCCAAAACAAAAATCAGACCTTAATTCGGTATCTGTTATTTTTAACAGATTCGGGGAGATTTGCAAAAGTCCAACAATTCTTTCCTATCTGAGGGCATAGTTTTTTGCCCTGCGATAGGGAATTTGGCATAATTAAAAGAAAATTGAAACGACATGACCGAATATTTTCATTGCATGAAGTGACTAAACTGATTATTGAAAGCAGCAGACCAGGAAAGTTTCTGGTTACAGAGGTAAAAGCAAGCGAAATCATAGATTTCAAAAACTGGTGGAAGTTGTACTATAAAAAAAATCCTACGGCAATGGAGTCTCGAGGGAAGAGTCAAAGAGAGCGAATAGGCTTCTCTATAAGTTCGAGGCATCAATTCATTTTTGAAGAGAACAACAAAGGAATCATTAGGGCCTATACAAACATTAACGGGTTGGAATTCTCAAGTTTTAACATGACAAAAACACCAAACATACAGCTGTTACCAGCAGACAACCAGGCCTATCAAAGCGGTAAAGTTCCAATCAAGGAAAACTAAATAAAGGACTTTAGGAAATTTATTCCATACGTGCCACACGATGAAGAGGAGTTTTACAAAACCCTTTTAGAATGGCCAGTGACAACAAACACAGACTTCGAGGATGATTAAAGAGTGCAGAAACAACGAGTGTAGCTCAATTTATAATTTCAAGTATTTTTAATATTTCAAAATTGTGTCTATTACAATATTTTAATTAGTTGGTAATTTATTGTATTCTAGTTTTACTTAAATAAATAAGCTAATTTCTTGTAATTTTGCCAAATTTAATTACTTGAACCATAAATAAATGCCTTTTCTTTTTAAAGGGCATAAGTCATTTAAGTTAATATTTTTTTTTTACAAAATTGATAAAAATATGGTGTTTAAGATTTTGTAGGCTAAATACTAGACTCATATTTTAAATAAATTTGTTTAAATACATTTTGATACCAAAATACCTTTTTGTTCATACAGTTTTTTTCGATTTCCCGAAACTTTAATACTTATGACCTATGCCCTTTTAAAAAATACCGATTCATTTATTCTTATAACTGACCATTTTTTAATAGCTAATTTTCCTTAAGGAGCTTTGCTAAGATTTGGGAAAATTCCCAGATATATTCCTATTTATAAACTTCCTTAACATTGGGGATATTCCCAGCCCACATCACTAGTTAGACATTTAATAAATTTCTTGCTAATACGAGTGAATAATAAATGATGACCTACAGAAATCTATAGATTGAGGTCATGTGTGGAAAGAGGATATGACCCAGATGTAAAGGTGAACACAAGTTACTACTGCTGAGCTAAGCTTAATGTTTAATATCTAATTTTCATTCTGGAAAACAATTTTTTAGTTTTTAAAACCAATCAAGGGTTCAGTTTCCACTATAATTGACTATTATCAGTGTATAGTTTGTCAATAAAATAAACATAGGGGATGTTTATAAAGATACCTACTAAAGTGGATCTCTGCGTCCTTTGTACAATAAGTCTGTTCAAACCGCAGGGGGACTTTGCTCAATTAATGCTACGAATAGAGACTTCTTTCGCTATATGTTTTAAGGGCTATGTTTACCCGTTTTAGGAGCTGAAATAATCCTGGGTTTTAATTATATTTTAAAACATAAGTTAACAAATATGTTTATCAAATAAGTTTAAACAGGTTCAAATGTACTTTAAATTAGATATTTTGTAACCCCAAAAGGGGATTTAAGGTTAGTTTGAATCCCTAAAGGGGAGAAAATATTTTTAAGCTCTAAAATGGCTATTTATTCAAAATATAA
Source organism: Philaenus spumarius (assembly GCA_018207615.1). Taxonomy (NCBI): domain Eukaryota; kingdom Metazoa; phylum Arthropoda; class Insecta; order Hemiptera; family Aphrophoridae; genus Philaenus; species Philaenus spumarius. The sequence continues at coordinate 284,791 of JAGFPH010000920.1, read as the reverse complement.
AAACAAAATTATTTACGTACTTTTAATTTTATGATGTTTTAGAGGTGGTTTTACGCCTCAAAAGATGAAACAAAAGTGTGATTTTTTTTAACACTAATTCAATGTAAATGAAAATATAATGAAAAAATATATATGTATATGCGTTTTTTCATGTATAGGCTACTTAAATTTAAATGTCTTTTAACCCATTTTTAAATAAATGTATAGGTTGTCATTTGTATATGTCTTTTGTCTTTCATATATTGTTTCTTCAATAAACAATGTTTAAAATTGACTTAAACAACACTGCACTTTTTTCTTTGACTAGTCCTCACTATTTTAGTAATCTTTTGGCCTACGAACTACACACTGAGACCTCAGAAAAGGAGAAATAGAAAATAAGGTAAACTCGTATTTGTAAAAGTTAAGTAACTTGTATCTTGCTAAATTAAATTATTTATTCTTTTATTTTTGTAAAACAAGGTTGCAAAATAGTAAAGCCAACAAAGGGCAATTTTAAGTAAATAAAATTCTTCTTTTTTTTTGTAATCGAGAGTTACAAAATGGCGCTGCCAATGTATGGCTTGAGAACAGTTAAACATTTTTTGTAATTTTATGTAAACCGAAAGGTTACAAAATGGCGCTCAAAGTGGGTTACAAAAGGTTACACCTTGAGTCTGATGTGCATAAGGATTGGATTGAACACTTAAGAAGATAAGGGATCCTCAGGTATGTTTATTTATAAACATGTTTCGTACATTACTGGTAAACGAAATGTAAACAAACCATTGATGTGAAACATTGATCAGTAAAACCAGCTATCCAAGATAACCAAAAACAGTAACCTAATTTAAAATGTCGTACATATGAATGGCTATCTGTACAATTGTGCAGTCTTAGCATGTTACCAGAATGGCAGACTGTTCAATTGAGTAGTCTCAGTCAGCAGAACTTGTATAGAATATTCCACCCACTAAATATTATCCAATCTCAATAAAACAAAAACTAATGGAAAGGAAATGATTCAAACTTTAATTTTTGTATTTACAACTTTGTTCTAAAACGTACATTTACATATAATCTTCGTCGTAAAATTGTAGTTGTCTAAATCATCTGATGTCATGCGAGAAAACGCGACGAATTGACTCAATTCGTCACTGTCCAAAGCATATAACCGTTAGACAGACTTGCTTTGAGAAGAAGATAAGAACACCATTCGATTCGCCAAGGTTTGAACTTTCTACCACTGCCTTCCAATCATTCGTCACTCTTATAGTTTTTTAGATCTGATTTTTTCCGTTTGCAATTGGACAGTTTTCAATCAATGAGAAAGCATATTTTGTAATCGATGTATCTATTACAAATCTATATATTTGTATAACGATTTTTATATTTTAAGTGCAAGTTCTATATTTTTGTTTGATATAAGGTAAACCTAATTTAGTGTTCAAGGGCTTATGGGTCTTGTACGTGAAATATGTACTATTCTGGTTGGCCTTTCGCCGAGTGTCTTAGCCTATTGTCTTACACAGAGCGTGCCGTGTGGAACTGTAGGCCTATGCCTTGAATAAGTGAGAGTTTGTGTTATGTTGTTTTAAATTTATTGGAACCAAGTGAAATGAGTTTATAAAATTGTGATATAGGCTATAGTGTCTTCAAGTATAGGCTACAGTTCAATTCTATAATTTATTCTCTACAGTTTGTTTAAATAAAATTTAATTTTGGGGTAAAGCATATATTTCTAAATAATGTTTAAAATAGGCTTAATTTTGTTAGCAATCTTAACTTTATTACAAAACTTTTGCATATTTTGAAAAAATTACAAAAAATGTTTACTACTATGTAGTTTAACCCTTTGACCGCCATGCCGTTTCTACTAGGATGTTCCGAATACCGCCAAGGCCGACCAAGCAAGACATTGCATTGAGCGCCAAGCCACTGTCGTGTGGGATTGTCTAATACCGCCAAGCCTATTTTCGGTATTTTGACGAACCATTACATAAACCATTGTAGCTTAGCTAATACCAAAGCTAGAATAATGCTTTTGGTCTCGTTTTGTTTGGAATTAAAAGTACTACAACTAAATTTACAAAAAATGGTATTAATTCCACTTTTACATGTGTACTATAACTAAAAAAGTAAAGGAAAACAAATATTTGTATAAAATTTTTAAGTTTAGAGCCTGATAACTATGTAAAAAAAATATTTTTCCTCTAACCTTATATATTATGTTATTCCCTATGTTATTGAGAATAACTCCCGAAATTTAAACAAAAAATATTAACATTTAAAATATGTATTTGCGTTTTTTTTACGCAAAGCCCCGGTTTTTTTTTTTTTTTTGGAGTAGAGCCCTTCCTTCTTAGAGGATCACTCATTGCTATTGTTGTAAGAAACAAGATTCACAGCTCTGAACTCACTAAACACTTACACAAAATGTGTCTCACTTTAGTGTAATCACAGAAATAATATGACAAAAACATTCAACAATCATAGAATGACTTAGTAAAACTAGCGGGCAAGTATACAGCCTATTTTCGGTATTTTATACGGTACATAAATATTTTATAAATAAATATGGATCCACAATCACAATACACATCCGGTAGATTTTCCCCGTTCATTTGTTATGTAATTGACATTTAGTACCAAGATTGATTTTTTTTCCTTACACAATAAAAAATTTACCATATTTATTTATACCGTATTCATACAAGTATTTATTTTGCACAGCTATACAAACTTTTAAAATAGACGTAAACTAAAAATATATTGTTACAATATGAAAGGCCAAATCTTATCCTCTTTATAAGTTTAGAAAACATATACAGGTTTAAGTAATAAAAGTGACTAAATAAACAAAATACTAAGCGCCGATTATAACGGCCGTGGCGCTGTTCAGACAAACTGCCGGAGCTGATCACGTCGGCCTATGGCGGTATAAGACCAACTTTTGAGAGCCAATGTAATCGGCTGTGGCGTTATTCAGACAGTTAGTAAAAGCCGATTAGATCGGCCCTTGGCGGTCAAAGGGTTAAATTTAACATCAATCAATTTTTTAGTTGCTTATATGAATTCTTTGGACCTATTTCTACAAAAAAGCTATTGAACATTTTTGAATTTGGACAAAATTACTATATTTGGCGAATTTTTGAAATCAAAATGCTTACAAAATACAGAAAATAGCCTGCCATCCTAGCGAATTAACATTGCCACTTCTAGGGTTAGTAGTTGTATTTAGAGTCTTCAAGAGATTTAATTGCTGATACACACTTTATGCAATCTTGGATCTTTTAGAAACTGATAGAAATTTACGTTTGGGTTCGGTATTAACAGCGTAAAGTGTTTATGGTTAATTTTATTTCAACTAAAAAAGATATAACTATACAAAATATAAATCATAAACGTTAATGAATCATATGCTCATCACACTTAATAGCAATTAACTATAAGAATAAATTTTTATTAATAACAAACAGTTAATATTTTACGTACCACACATATAGGAAGCAAGAGTCCAACGCAGTAGAGCATAACATTCGTGACAGTTGACGGATGAAAAGGATGCCTGATCGATTCATCATCACAGAAGAATCCTCGCTTGTAAGGATCGCCAAATAAATAAAAATAGAGGACTGGAAATCCAGCTGTAGAAAAAATGATTAATTAGGTATACCGGTAATCAAAATTACAAATTACCATACAAAATTACAAATTTAAAATTAACAGAAATAAAATGATACTAATGATGATATCATGTTTGTTGAATAGGCTTACAAAGTGTTCCAAGAAGTAATAGAGATGTGTATTTCTTGGACGAAAATAATGGAAAAAGTTTACACAAACATACATACAGTGGCAGCCGTGCGACCATGATCCTGCATGTGACAGTGTTAGCATCAATACAATTGTGGCCCGGAATTGTTTTTCCGAAAAGAAAATTAGTTCTTTTTAAATCAGGCTATTAACATTTTGAATAAAACCAGAAATTATCATGCGACCACAAAGCTGAACCCATGACTTGAGTTGAGCGAATTTCCAAAATTAAGTTTATATGTTTTAGGGTTTCAACAAACTGTTTGGGAAATTGATATACTCACGAAGGAGTTGAATACAAAATATATTAGCATGTGTACGAAATATATTAGTAGAATTTGTTTGCACCTAAGCCTCCCAACTTTGCGAGTTTGCATGTCAACCTTGCATCCTCAAGTTATGGACTGCTTTGCTTTGATCGCAGTTTACAAACTCGGCCGTCGGCCTCGGATCAGAAGATGCAAACAGATGAAATCCCCCGCGAGGATTTAAACAGGGTACTTTTATGGATTTACATTTTGATCGATTTTGGAGGCCACCAGGCGAATATAGTCGTGTAAAAAAAAACAAAATGTGCAGAATAATATCCTGCATTTATTTATTTTTTAGATAAAACCCCAAAAAAGATTTATTATAGTACAGTTCTTCCAGTCAAAAAAAATGTGCAACCGATTTTCTGGCTAAAGAACTTCTAGTCTGAGAGATTTAGGCAACCAACGTGTATACCAAATTTGAAACGAATCGAACTTGAAATGCTGCCGTTAGAGTGTGAATACATATAGCCTATACAAATATATAATATCTTATCTTATTAAACGAGCAACTCTTGTATATTTGTTTATAAATTTATTTTGGGGATCTCGCTAACGGCTCTAACGATTTTGATGAAAATTTGCGTTTAGGGGTTTTTTGACGTCAGGAAT
>JAGFPH010000920.1:255506-280063 GCA_018207615.1 Philaenus spumarius | reverse complement strand
TAAGTATAGGCAAATAGATACATTATAGATGTCTTATCTTATTAAACAAGCAATTCTTGTATATTTGTTTATAAATTTATTTCGGGGATCTCGCTAACGGCTCTACCGATTTTGATGAAAATTTGCATATAGGAGTTTTTTGACGTCAGGAATCGAATGCGCTAGGTCTTATGTCTGCAAAAATGCGCATAAATTCGGGAAAATGTGCATAAAATTTAAACTCTGAACTTCTTTTATATACCACCTTTGAAGTCACTAAGTACAGGCGAATAGAAAATATACAAGAATTGCTCGTTTAATAAGATAAGATTTAACAAACATAAATCATTAACAATGTATCAGGTGGTATAATTTTCAACTTATTTCTTTATTCAAACACCAAATTTAACTAAAACATTATTTTTGTGCTATTATTAACCGTTCTGAAAACCTTTTCAACAGTTTCAGCATTCTTTGCTTTTCTATAAAGGTAGGCTAATATAATTTATCTAAAGATTATAATTGTTATTTTTTATTTCTAAAATACATAAACAATATCAAATATGGCCTATTCGTTGCATAGGTTACATAACCTACATGTAACTATAGAGGTTTTTGGATGTCATGATTCGAATGTGCTAGGTTTTATATCTGCAAAAAAATTCTAATAAAATGTTAGAACTAATTATACTCATGTTTATTTTTATTTAAATAAACAGTTCCTATGTACGTAAGATCGAAAAATATTCATATTTATTCAGTATGCGATTCATATTTACATACATTTTCCTAAAAAAAAACTATTAAAAAAAAATATAGAGTGATGCTCGGTCGCCCAGGTACTACATAATTATATACTATATACAATTTTTAATGACACCCCAAAACATATTCTGGGGACCATGATCGGTGCACATTTACTACTCCTGACCTTAGGTCTCTCTGGAATAACTCCTCTTTCGTATGGAAATTCTGTAATAACTTTAATGAAAGAGTAGGCCTACTGTAAACTACAACAGCAACGAGGTGCTTAACGTTGACATTTTTATTTTCACATCAGGTGTGCACCGATGCCTAAACGCTGTTCTGGTACTGCTTTTTGTGTTTTTTTTCTCAAAGTCTGGCCTACGTTTTATTTCAAGGTTTTATATTAATAAAATCATAATAAACATTATTCATCACAATATTAATCATCACATCTACAATCAATTTTAGATGAATTAAAAGTGTTGGATCAAGATCAGTGGCCAAATGTAAAACATGCTTTCTTTGGCGAACAAGAGATGAAGAAGTTGTGAAGAAGGTTTAAGCTGAGCATACAAAAAATAAAAAGCAACTAGCCTAAAGGAATTTTGTGGAAGATCCAAAACATTTAAACAACTTTGTACTGATCCCATCATCCCATGTAGTAGATCAGATAATTGTGAGAGATAATTCAGTCCCATGCATCTAATAGGTACACCCACCGCTACCAGACCGACAGTATCAAGTTTAATGTTTGTCAAATTACACGGATCAAAATTGAATGACTGGAATCCAGAGCCATATGTAAAAAAATGGCACAGAAAACACCGGACTGCAGATGACACCCGAACAAGCCGAGCGAAATCAAACATTCTTAAAGATTCTAATCTATTTGCGAAATATTTGTAATTCATGAATATGAAGGTATTCTTCATCAAAATGTTTAATAATTTAAATGAAACAACCATCAAGTTAAGGTGTTAAAATGTTCCTTCAATAAATATGAGTGGTATTTTTCAAGTCCTATTTACTTAGGTATAGCCTAACGAATAAATAGTTACATAAGTTAGTAGGCCTAATGTGTATTGTTCTTCGGACAGTAAGTAAATTATATGTACTTTTAATTAAATTTACCAAAAATATTTTGAAGTGAAATTATCAAAAAATTTCTGAAAGACCCTCACTTTGGGACCTAAAAACCACCCCAGAAGTTCGCCAATCCGAAATGTGGGAAAAAACTGTATTTCAAAACGGCTGAGAACAGACATCACTCGAAAACAAAATATGCCTTTTTTAACGCCAGCAAAACAGGTTTTTTTTTTATTTTTTACATAGCTCAAAGCACAACTCAGTTTCTGACGAAACACACAATTTCTTGTTGGTCGACTGACTACAACACCCTAGATAAACTTAAAACCAAAATTTGCTTACAATTCTCATTAAAAAATTATTAGATGTTACTATCAATAGGCCTACAAAACTATGACCTTTAAGAGTCTTCTATACCTTGCGTAAAAAAGCAAAAAAATGCAATTCGTACTAACGTGTTTAGGACGCCGTTTTTCAACCTAAAAATTGTGAAACATCTTAAATTGCTCTTAAAGGTTATTTTAAATTTCCCTTAAAACATTTTAAATTTGGTGTCTGTCTAGCTGGAGAAAAAACATGTCCAAAATGTTAAAACATCTTTAGGCCTACCTAATGCTCAAATAGATAACTAACATTCTTAGCAATAAATTACAGTAAGAGGCAACTTTCAATAGCCTAGATGTTAAATTTAAAAAAAACTAAAACATTAAAACTGTAGAATACGGTAGGCTACAACTAATTAATTGGTCTTTAACGAATCACACTTAAATACACCTAGAGTAGGACTACGGTCTTAAAATTTGAGTTTAAAATTAACTCAAAACAATCTCCTTATAAATTAAAATATATCCAATACAATCCCACTTCCCACAGTCATGACAAAATCTTCCCACAACATTTAAACCACTCAGAGCCCACACTCCTCAATTATGTCATTTAAAATTCATCGATATAGCAATGACCAGGAAATACACTCTGATGTATCCAATCAGAACAGTCTTGCGCAATCATAGCCTTCTTGGCACTACTAAAAATATGAACCCTACTTTTTTGTTTTAGTAGTTAGTCCTATGATTCAACTTTATTTTTCAAAGATGGTACAGCCAATTTAAATTATTAGCCTAAGTTAAAGCGTTTTGAACAAGGCAGATAAATGGAACCGAAATTGTGTTGATTGCAGTGGCGGTCCCAGAGGGGGGGTCAAGGGGGTCATGACCCCCCCCAAAATCTTAAATAATTAATGTTTTTAATAAGCCTTTTTGTACTGATAAGTTTTCATAGATAAATAATTATTATTTAATTTTGGGGAGCTATAATTATATTTGCAAATCGAATACAATTTGGGAGAGGAACGACTTGTGGGTTTAACTCTATTAAGTATTCATAGAGACATACATGTGGATGTGAATGCCGGAACAGGTTTGCTAAGAACTCAAAGACGAGGTTGGAATTTGTCTTGTAATTCATATGAATAGTATTTCCTATTACATATTAAAGCATTGATAAAATGTGTATTGTTTCAGTTTCTATTCATTTATACCTGAAATGGGTCAATTAAAAACTTTACAAGTATTTATATGTTGCTTAGAGCTAAACCTTAGATTTTAGGTTAGGAGTTCGTTGACCTGTAATTAGATACTACAAATAAATTTGCACTAGCTATAAATCCCCCCCCCCCCCAGATAAAAAAAAAAACCCACGACGGTGATCCCCCCCCCCAAAACTTAAGGCTAGGACCGCCACTGGTTTGATTGAGCATTGAAACGATTAAGAAACACCCCTATTTTTAATGTAGGCCTAATCTGTATTTAACTAATATATATATATTACACATATATATTACAAAAATCTAACAAGTAAATAAAATATAGCCTAAGACTAAAGTTAGAAACAAAATTAGGCCTAGGCCTACTAAAGGCAATCTTAAACAAGTGGGCCAAACCCTATTTACTTCAATTACTCTCTATATATATACATCATAATAATACATATGTATATATAGAGAGAAAGAGAGAGAAGGGGGAGCGGGAAGAGAGAGAGGTGGTCTGCAACTTATAACATTTAAAGAATTATGGTAGAAGATCGCAAGACTAACCAACATTATTATGTCATAGACTGCATTGACATTTAATGTTATAAACGTTATTGGTAGAAGTAGGCCTACAATACATGCCTAGTCCTATAAAATTTAATGTATGAAATAAAACCAGTGGATCAATAAGAACGCAAAATGTCAACTAACACTAACTTCCAGAATACTAGACAATCTATTATTATAGCCCATTTAATTTTCAAAAAATTGGCTGCTAATACTTATAGAAACTATCAATTTTGATTAATAAAATATGATCACAGCCGATGATATTAATTTGTCAAATAGTAGCCTACTATAAATTGCATATTTAGGTAAATAAAAAAAGTTATATTTGACAATAAAATATAAATAAATAGATCTACAGTTATTTGTGAGAAAAAATATAGAATATTTTGGAATTTTTATAGGCCTAAATGAAATGAAGTCCAACTGACTAAATTTGCATTCCTTTGTGAAATGTGGTAGCTATCCTAATTGCCATAAGAGATTACAAAGACATAATAATAATAGGCTACAGTCTTGTTCATATTATTAATGAACCATTTGTTGGTTTACAAATAAGTTAATGCCATTAACACTAATTCTTACACAAATACGTTTCAACAACACAGCCAACACCTTCATTGGTAATTTTATTGAGCTACAATGTTCAGATATGTCAAAGATCATAAAGATGATGGCTTTGGTTTGAAAAGTATTTGATCATTAGAGATAACGAATTTGTGATAATTTTTGTCAGGGGTTGTTATTCATAAAAGCAGTAAGTTTTTATTTGTCCAGCTGTTGTTATTCCCTCGTAAACCTAACTTGCTTAACAGAATGAGGAGCTAAATTACTATGCAACTTGTAACCGACAAGGTGAATCTAAAAATAACAATAATTGAATCTAAACTAACTTAAAGTAACAGTCACAGTATGTTTTCAGTTTGTAAACATATATAAGTTGGTACCGGTACCTACAGCCTACTTAATATTTCTAAGAAAACGTCCTAAAAATTTTTAAGTTAAGGGTTGGCTTTAAGTTATAAGTCAGGGAGGGATAGGTACCTACTGTAACTTTCTTGTATATGAACAAAATGATAAAGGCAAACCAATTTCATCCAAAAAATAAAATATAATTGTTTACTATTACTTTGTCAGAAGCAAACCCTCCCATATTTAGATAGCATATGTTATAGGTAATGGACTGCAATCGACAAATAAACATGTTTAAAGAGCCAGATCAACAAGAAATGAAAGCATTTTTTTAAATTTCTAACTTAGGCCTATAGTCTTTAGTCACAGTAGCCTATCTTTGCCATAACAACTGATTACAACCGCCCACTTCTGACCTGCACTCTTTAACAAACCTGCTCGTTGCAAAACAACTAAAGCCGCGGTCACACTAGGCTGTTTAGCAGCCGCTACTAACTGCTGGTAAAATCGCCAGCAGGCAGCATAGTCCGACCCAGAACCAGCGGCTGGAAATACTAGCCCGCTGGCATTATCCAGCCGCTGGTTCTGCGTCGGACTACGCTGCTTGTTGGCGATTTTACCAGCGGCTGCTAAACAGCCTAGTGTGACCGCGGCTTTAATTGATGTTACTAACTTATAAATGTTTACAAAGAGGAAACATGATGTGATTAGAGACTGTAGATTAGAACTTGAGGCTTTTTTTATGTTCATCGGTTCAACAAATACATAAGCGACACTAGTTGTTCATCAGATGACGACTTTTAAAATATGTTATTTATTCGTATTTCTTTTTCAAGGCCTTGAGTCATGTTAATTCATTGTTAGAATAAATAAATATATAACATAATAATATCGATATAGGAAGGTTTGCTTCTGACAAAGTAATAGTAAACAATTACTAAATAAAATAAAAGTGAAAGTCTCTAGATAATTAAATTTGACTAACAGAAAAGAAAAGGTGATTTTCCATGAACAATGTTTAGGTGATCAATTGAACTTCCAAAAACATTTGAATAATAGAATGGACTTAGCTTGGCACCACTACTCTATTTCCTAAAAAAAGGTGTCGTCTGCAAAAATATCAGCAGACGTAAAGTAAATTTACGTCAATGAAAGATTCTAGTTTTTAAATATTATTTTTAAATAATTGTTTGGGTAGAATAATAAACAATGATGTTACAAGGCTAGAAATTAGGTCCACACCCCACAGTGGGACAAAAATCTGAAGTTAACAGTAGGTAGGCTAATTGAACTTAAAAGATAAACAATTCAAATATTGTACGGTTAATAACAATATAAGACATTTCGCAAAAACAATACCTAGTAGTAGAATTGGTGTAGTGTTCTTTTAACCACTGATAATTTAAAGATTTATTATTATTATTTATTATTACACAACTTATTTGTATTATACCGATTCAAATTAAAATTTTATTTGTATTATACCTAGGCTAACTTAATTTGTCTACCTGTAGGCCTATCTGTAATAGGCTACATTTTAAGTCAAAATGGCATTTTATTACATTGCAATAAAGTGGCTCTCAAAAACTAACTGTCATAATGTACATAATTAATGTTTTCGAAAATAATAATAACCTTTTCTAATAGAAAACTAGGCCTATGTAAATTATACTAACAAAGAAAATCATAAGTAGGTTAGTAGGCCTATATTAACATACCGCAGCAAATACAAATCACGTCAATGATTACTCTTCTGAGGAGTCGCACCGAATCAGGATCCATAATTGTATAAATAATAGTCTTTTATTCACTTAAATATTTCTGATTTAACACAAAATTTAAAACTTTCATAAAAATCAGCACACTCATAACATACCGACAAAACAAAAACATAAACACGGCATCAACTGACAAGAAGAACAAGAATACTAAACTCCTAAACTGATATGTAGAGCGCGTACGCGCAGGGCCCGCTAATCGAAATAGTGGGGCGTCTGAAACTGATCTGATCTGATCTTCATTTGCAGAATTAATTATAGAGTGCTCTGTGTTCAAGTAATCAAAACCGCCAATTTTAAATGATTTAGCCTTACTTGAAAAAATAATTCATTTAAATCAAATGGCTGTAATCGGGGCGACAGAAGTGAAAACTGTCATGAATATAAATCCGTTAGTTATACTGGTTACAATCTGAAATTTGATCATTATTTTTATCTTGTAAAATTTAAATTTAAATCTAAAAAATAACATAAACATGGTTGTCTACAGTCAAATAATAGACTAATAAAAATAACATAATTTTAGGTTAGACTTATACTAAATCAATAACACACTTATCTGTAATGCATTTACATTCACTACCATAACAACCAAGTTAGCAAATTTAGACACTTAAAAAAATGAGAAAGCACATGTTCATTGTAGAGGTATCACCAAAAAGCCTACACTAATTTAATACAAAATACAAAATTAGGAAGTGCAATGTCCATTTACAAGTACACTATTTTAACACAACTTAGAAAAATGTACTCCTAAAGTTTTTTATACAAATTTTATGTTCTTGAGTTATTCTCATATAAAATCTTAAAATGGCCGCCATTTTGAAAAGTATTACTGGAGCAAGTTTATCATTTTTTCAAACTAGGTCTCTACATCGATGAGTACAACCATGAGTAATTTTAACCCAACCACTTGAGCCATTCTAAAAATATAAATTATTATTTAGTTAAAAAAACAAAAGAGCGGATAACTGGTAAAAAAAGTGCTTCTAACATTTGTTTAGAGGGATGTTTTTCTTTACTTGAACTATTTAACCACTCCCTGAACTCTCTTTTTGCACATTGATCCTGTATAATTGAAGAAGTAACATATGGTACTTAACATAAATTACATTACTTCAACATTTTTATACCCAAAATATCGGAAAGAATGTTATGAGGGGAACATTTGGTTGAAATCATTTCAGATTTTAAAACAACGTAATTAAAAATGTGCATATGTAACAGCTAGAGTTATTGGCACTGCTACAGTTATTAGCGCTCACATGATTTTGTCTTTGTAATAAGGTTAAACAATATTCAAACCACATAAAAAGGATCTTTCCAGAATCCTCAATAGTTTTTGCATTAGTAGTCAATGTTTGACACTTCTAGAGAACATGTGCATTTTACAGCAAATTTTTATTTTTAAGATCAGTCTATTTCACAGTTTTTCTTAACAAAATCATAAGGATACTAACACAGAATTTGTATTTTTACACCACATCATTAATTTATTATTGATAGTGAAAACTACATTTTACTAAAAGCATTTATAATGAGTGATTGTTTAACAACATTTCTTCCAGGAAAGATTGTTAAGGGGGATACCAATTACTGTAAACTATAAAGTCACAAATCTCTAGTTATTGGCACTGGGGGCCAATTAACTATGTTTTCAGGTTGTATCCCAAATACCACTGAAATTGATAGGCATGGTACTAAACAAATAAATATTCATAGATTTTTATTTAAACGTTAAAATTGTCCTTAGAATAGTTATTGGCACCCTTATAAATTTTACGTAGGCAGTGCCAATAACTGGTTTCAGGCATGCCAATAACTTGGTAGTACGGTATTCATTGTGATTAGCATTTTAAGTGAGTTTAATATAGACTTGGCTTTTCAATCAATTCTTGATAAATACAAAATAGTTTGCCTGTAATACTCTTTGTTAATGGGCATAATACCCACTTAATATACAAACTGAGGGAGTTCTGCACTGAATTAGGAATAATCTTCATTTTATTATTTAATAACCCTACCAGAATGTTATAGATCTGTCTTCAAGCCAATCATAGCAGGGTGGAAAATATGTGTATTTGAATGTACGCATGAAGTCATAAGCATGAAGCTATTACAAAGGAAACTGATGCTCTTATATTGAAAATGTCGTGAATGAAGTTAAGCCACAGATTTTAATCAAGTGGTTTAAAACCTATATATCCATGGAACCAGATTTGATATATTTTTCTAGATGTTAAGGAAGGAATTATGTGAAGGAAGATACTCGTGGGTTACAAAATAGCACATAGTAATCGAAGTAATGATAATAGAACAGTACCAACCATGTCACTAATTGATCTGAGAAATACTTCTGTAAAATCAAAGGCTCTTAGCAGTGGTGATTCAATTTGTCTGATATTTTATTGTGGCCGGAAACACCTAGAAGGAAAGGGAAGCGTCAGACAGAGCGCACTTCAATACTGATTACATCTTAAAAATGTGAAAAAATTGAGGAAAAAAGAAGCTAACAACTGGTTGAACAACGAAGGAAGAAAGAAAGAGAAGAAAAGTAAACAAATTCTGTAACTTGAATAAAAAGAGAAAGCAAGAAGAGACAAAAATAAGGAGACATTTTGGGGAAAGAAACTAATTTTCAAAAGAAAGGAAAATGTGGAAAGGGAACAGGAAGTTGACACAAATAAACCAAGTTGTTCAAAAAAATACTGACTAATGATTTGAAGAAGAATCTAGCATAACAATGAAAACAGACAAAACAAACAAAGAACTGTTATGCTTGTGGGAATAACTTCAAAGATAATTGGCTTGAAAATAGAATAGAATGTGACATATTGTATGAGAAAGCCAATCACAGAAAATGTGTTGAAGATATAAATTTTGAAGAACCGAATCCAATTTTCATGTGATAGGATTGTTCAAAATGTTTTGAGAAATTTGACTTTAAGGGGCTGCTGTAGTGATGGTCATCTTGGATTTTTATCCCATAAGAGCAATGTTAAATTTCAAACCATTTATTTCGTTTACTTTTTATCATAAAATTGTTTGCAAGGTCTCATTTTAAGCAAAGTCACAATACGCATCCGTCTTGCAATTTACATTTTTTTAAATGCTTTTGATTTGTTATGTAATTGACATTTTGTAAGTACAAAGTTTGAATTTTTTTCCTAACACAATACAAAATTAATAATGAAAAATAATTTGCAAGCCGGATCCGAAATTTCATAAAGAATATTCAGTTTTTTTTCAACACTCAATTACAAAAGATAGACTTATAAAATGGTTTGAAATGAGGCAATGTCAAAGCGTTCAGCTGTAAGAAATTGCACTTTTTAGATAGGGATACAGTGAAAAGCGGTTGCGTTTCCGGTTGCTTTCTCGTTAACTGGAGCAGACCCTTAAAGCTTAAACCTTTTTGATGGATTAACATTTGTTATGATGTTTTATATTGTATACATTAGTTTAAATTCTTTTGTATTATTTCACATGTTTTACTTTAAAAATTAAAAATTTTAAACAAATAAATAAGGTGCCAATAATTGTGTCACACAATGCCAATAGCTATAACATAAGGTGCCAATAACTACATTTTGATCATTTTTGTTTTTTTCAATTTTAATATATGTAGTACTACAATTTTTTAAATTTACTTTTTATGTTACACCTGCAATTCTAAAGGAGTCTCCTATACAAATCATATCTTGAAATTATAAAAAAAACAAATATACAAAGTGTGTAGATTTATTATAATACAGGCACTTTGCTTAAAGGGCCAATAACGGTATCTTTTACACTATTTGCCACCTAAGCTGGTACATTGCGGTTCTTAAAATATTTAAATAAGTTTGTAAATGTAAACACGGAAAACTAAATAGGCCTACTACTTGGATATAAAGCGTCACTTTTATTGGGAATTGAAAAGTAAAAAAGAATGGAACAAATTTGTGTTGAAATAATTGCCAAATATTTGTATTCAGTAAGATGTTATTGGACACTGTAAACAGATTACCGTGTTCTCTGAATGGGACTGTAAACTCTTTAAAATGTAATGTAGTTAGACTAATGATGTTTTTATCACAGATGTAATCAGAGATTGTGAGACTTTTATATCCTTGACAGTTAAAATAATTCGAATGTCACAGTTATTACGAGTTATCATTGTATGGATCATGCTAATTTAAGATGAGAATTCTTAGTGTTTTTGTAAGTAAAATAATTGCACTTATTTTTGTTTTCCCATAAAACAAATAGTTACACAGGATGTTCCAATATTTTGGGCAATCTGTCTTCTGCCTTAGCAAAAACCTTAACCAAATACCGGTACTCCATTGTAGGAAATTATTGGTTTTAAAGCAAAACATAATCAATTAAACAATTAATTTCCAAACTGTGTAAATAATCATAAATATTTTGGTATTTAATTGATAACAATTTAAACTGGAATAGCCATTTGGATTTTATTTGTAAAACAATGAAATCAATGTTTTACGCTTCTGTCATTTTGTGTAATGGTGGACACATGTAAAATAGTGTTCCAAGCTTATATTGAATCAATATTAAGATATGGTATTGTTTTATGGGGAAATGCAGCCGGAATAAAAAATATATTCTAACTACGAAACATACAGTTGTACTGCTTGAAAACATGTTCATTTTTACAGAGGACGGAACATATTTACAACCAATAAATTTAGATCATTGCCAATTTTCAGTACTAACTTTTGCCAACAACACTCAGACCTGTGATGGTTCTCACAGTCATTGCTGTAAACAATTTTCACAGCAACATTCCTACTTTTTCTGTTTCGTACGCAGATAACACAACTCTGCATGTAATCTATATATATTATATTATGTTTATGTATATCTATTATAAACTATGTTTATTTTATTTATAACCAGTAGACCGGGGTAATGCTTCGCTATTGCTTCATTTAATTGCGTAGTTATCCCTTTGACTTAAGTAATAGAATTGCAAATTTTTTTATATCAATTAAGAAAAATATTAAATACCGGTAATTTTAGTTTTATATTTTGTAGGAATTTAGTGCAATTTATTTTTATTATATAGGGGTAGCTGCCCAATCTAAATCTATTTGTTTGTAGGGACCATTCTCTAAAAATTCCTAATATATGTAAGTTGTGAAATTAGGTAAGTAGTTTTTGAGAATATTGAAAAAATAAGTGTATGTATTACCATTTAATTTTGAGGGTAGTTATTCCATTCCATCCCTAAAGTAATCAAAATTCAAATAGTTTTTTATACCTATCTCTTAAAAATAATATTACATCATTTTAGATATGTAGCTTGTAGGCTACAATTTACATTTATTGTATAGGAGTAGCAACCCCATTTCAACCCCTTAGACTGTAGTAATGTAATGTCTAGACACTCCTAGCATTAATATGGATGAAATGTAAAATTTTTAGTGAAATCGGTTGAATAGTTTTTGAGTCTATATAGGACAAAGAAGCAAAGAAACAAACATTAATTTTTATATATTGAGATGATACTAGTAAATAATTCATTCTTATAGCCGGTTTCACCAATGTTCGTTAACTCATTTAACGAACATAAAATCCTTAACTAATCGTTAAACACTAATATTACGTTTCATCAACACGAAAATCTGTTGAACGTTAAGAACGTTTAACTCTTCGTTAAATTTGAAGACAGGTTTTCCGATCTTCAAATACATTGACGTTCCGTTAAAACATCGAGAATGGAAAATTTGGTTATGTTAGTTAGGAGTAGGAAATTGTTTCAAAGCAGCATAAATTTAAATAGTCGAAAAAACTATTTACGAAACAAAATATTGATTATATAAGAAACTGGTGTTTTATTATGTGTAGCCTATTCAAAGAAGATTTTGTTATATTCATTAGACATTTATCCATATAGCAAATCTCGATTAGCCTAAATTATAATAATAGTTAAGAAAGAGTGAAAATTTTGATGCTGAGGTTATGATTGTAGAATATTTAGAAAATATGGGTCCTAAACGGTCATTGCAAGAAAGAAATTACCACTTTTTTTCAATGGACGACGAACATTTCCGATCATGATATAGATTTTCCAAACATATTGTTTTGAAAGTGCTGGACGAAATTGAATCAAAATTAGAATATCCAACTGATCGCAATAGGCCTCTTAACTCCGATCCAACAATTACTTTTAGCGCTAAGGTTTTATGCAACAGGATCTTTCCAAATTGTAATTGGAGATACTAAATAATGGTGTTTCAAAAATCAGTGTTTGTAGGTATGTAAAAAAAATGTCCAAAGCAATCGCTTCATTACAACATTACACACAATTTCCAAAAGGAGGAGAAGCGTTGACAATTATCCAAGAATTTTATAATATAAGTCATTTTCCTGGCGTAATTGGTGTAATCGACTGTACTCATATACCAATTTTATCTTCTGCTGGGCAAAATGCTGAAGTTTTCTGGAATAGAAAATCGTATTTTTCAATAAATGTGCAAACTGTTTCGGATGCAAACTTGTTGATAAGAAATATTGTAGCTGGGTTAGTTCACGATAGTTTCATTTTTGACAACATTGACCTACGAACAGCTGTAGCCAATAAGAAAGCTGCAAACACGGGTGACAACTCTTGAACAAAGCGTGAACAATCATATTTATGTTTTGACAATTGTCAAACTTGACGATCCGTTAAATTTCAGTATTAGATGTTGGTGAAACGTTAGTGATCTAAACGAACCGTCAAAAATTGATCAATCGTTAAGTTTAACGAACATCAAGCGTATTTAACGAATTATGGTGAAACCGGCTATTAAAGATTTAAACTTGATTACATAAAGTATCCTTAATAAGGTGTATAAAATTTTCTACGAGAGAAAATACGGATTTTCATTATAACTTGTATTCTTTGGTTTTGATTTACTTGTGGGTACGTGTTCTTTAATGAACCATTTTATGAGTTTGTCGACAATTGAGCTTCTATAAATGTTAGCTACGGTAATGTGTTTAATCAAGATATGTTGACTTCTTGGTTGTGTATTCTATTCGTTGTATTGGAACCATTGAGGATATACACGAAGCTGCTATTTTCTACGAATGTCAATGAGAAGATGTGCACATTGTTTGGTCTATAGACGTTGGATTCTTACATTATGCTGATGATAATTGATTTCGTGTTTTTTAATAGCTTGATCAAGGAAATTTAGTGTGTTTTAAATTTTATTTTGAAAGTTAAATTGTTATTGTTAACTGTTATTAACTATTATTTCAAATTTATATTGATAACATTTTGAGGAAGGGACCTAAAATAACCTACCAACTAGATTGCCTGGAAGTAGAATTTTTCTAAATGTAGCGCTGAGAGTATACAACATTGTGTGGGAAAACTTTTGTCATAATTGTCTCACAAGGGGCAATAGGTAATTAAACCTAATTAGGCCAAAGGTTGTCTGTACACCCTCACTAAAAGTACCTCTTTCTTTGCAGGTCATAATCAGCTGGTGCCTGGTTACAGCCTGCACAGGCTGTGGGATCGGTCTGAGCTTTAGTTGGGGCGGCGGTGGTAGGTATCCCTATTCCAACAGGCCTTGGTACTACGACGACTATGGTATGGGCTTCGGTGGTCCAAGATTTACAATAGACACTAACGGTGGACTCTTTGGAGGCATGTCGTCTAATACTGTACACCATCACCACCACCATTACTACGACAAGGACGGAAAGTACAACTACAGGTACAGTAAAGATCCGCCACCTGGAAGTTCAGGAAACTTTGGTAGTTCAAGTTTTGGAGCTGGAGCTGGAAGTGGAAGTTCTTACAACAGTCCTTTCTGGAGGTTCTTCTCTAATTTTAGAAGATAAATTATGTGAATGATAAATACTTTATAAAATTGTGTACATTTTTTTATATATACTACTAATCACTTTTTTAATGTGTTGAAAAATTATTTCTGAAAATCCAACGCACCGACATGAAAGATTCACCATTGCTCAATCATTTAAAAATATGCTTTGTGCAATTAATTTCTAAACATATATTAAAACATTAGTTTTACTGTAAAGATAATTTTAAATCAATGGAAACATATTTTGACTGATATCAAAAATAATAAATCTTAACAGAATTTTTTAACTTTTTACTGGGGCAGATTGAAGTGGAACCTTCTTGTACATATCCTCTATGTACAATTCATACCTTTTTTAGTTAAAAATATATTATTGTCTTTTATTTATGTATCTGTTAAATAAGTGGCAGTGAAGGTACGTTTACACTAGTACATAAGTATGAGACTTGTATGAGATACAAGTTAAATTGACAAGTCACGATACACCTTCTCACCAAAATATATCGTGATTTGTCAATTTAACTTGTATCTCATACAAGAGGACATACTTGTGTACCAGTGTAGACGTGCCTTGTGAGAGACATTCTTAAAAAAGTTCTTCAATAATAGCTGTTAGATAATAATATGCTTTTTAGAAGAGTATAGGTTCATCAAAAAAGAATACCCATATTTGAGAAATTAACTACTTCGAGTAGCATGAACATATTGAGGCTAATATGGTCTCAAATTGAAGAGGAGGTTTGGGAGTTTTTGTTTTTACAGTTGGTAGTAGTCGTTGCATTTTGTTGATGGGTCGTCGACCTTGGTACTAAAAATACCGTTGTGTGTTGCTGTCCCTGTCTAGCGATGTTGACTGCGCAGCAGAAAGCTCAGTGTGTGCTTTGGTTCGTGGAGCTAAAATCACTTGTGCGTGTTCAACATAATTTTAGACAATCTTATGGTTGTCGCGATGCACCTGACCATAAAGCCATTTATCGTTGGTACAATCAGTTTAAAAACACCGGAAGTGTAGACAAACAAAAATCACCAGGTCGGCCAAGAAAATGTCGGGCGTATTCAATTGTCTTGTGTTAGAAGTCCTAAAAAATCTATTGCTCGTCGAAGTTTGGAACTAGGAATACCTAAGACTACCATCAAAAATGTTCTCCATCAAAAATTGAGACTGTACTTCTACAAAATTCAACTTAGGCATGAAATTAAACCAAACGACCGGGAAAAACGTGCTAGTTTTGCAGTTTCTATGCTTGAAGAAATTAACAACCATGATCATTTTTTAAGTCGGATACTCTTTACTGACGAAACTACTTTCACACCAGTGAACATCTTGCACCGGTGTCCATTTAATGTTCATGCAAGATGAGGCACCGCCGCATTACAAAAGAACTGTTCGGGACACACTGATTATCCAGTATCCAAACGGTTGGATTGGTAGAGATGGCCCTATTTCCTGGCCGCCCAGTAGCCCAGATCTCACACCAATGAACTTTTTTTTCTGGAGATACATCCAAAACATTGTTTATACTGAAAAAAATTTTGACATAGTGTATCTCAGAGAAATAATAGTTGCTGCCATCTCTGCTGTCACTCCAGACATGCTCCAGCATACGAGGAGAGAAATCGATTATCGTTTCGATGTCTGTCGTGCTACTAATCGGGCACATATCGAAACTTATTAAGGTACGTAAAAATATTCCAAACCTTCCTCTTTATTTTGACACCATATTCGCCTTAATATGTTCATCCTACTCGAAGTAGTTAATTTCTCAAATATGGGCATTCTTTTTCAATGACCCTGTATAATCTCAAAGAAATTGTGATAATGAAAACCATTAACAAAACACTAAAATTCACTCCTTTTACTGCAACTCATTTTAATCCTCAAACATTGACTCAACAAATTGTATTTTATAAAACTGTTTGAAGAGAACAACACTTGTAACACATTAATTTGAGTCGCTCATTTTCAAATCGTCCTCTCTCTCCAGTCAGCAAAAATGTTGGTAAACTTAAAAAACGTCCTAAAATGAAATTCTCTTCATTATCAACTCGTGTTTTTCTCTTTATTTATAAAAAAAATGTTAGTTTAATTATTAAAAAAATAAAAATGATTATAGTGATATTAAGTTATTTAACAAAATCGTTTGGATAAAGGACGTTTTAGAACCAAAACAAGGACAAGAGACATTTTGAAAATAATGATAAAGGGTAAGGGACGTTTCGAATAAAATAACAAAAACAAATTGGTTTGAATAAGGATAGAGGGCGATTTGAAAATGAAATAGCTTGTGTTGAGCGGCAGCCATATGTTGGATTTTGTAAGGGGAATTTTTGAAACTATTGGTTGGATCTGGTTAAAAATATTATCAAGAATATCACGTGACCGGTAACTTTGAAAGAAATAGATATGGACGATTTGAAAATGAGTGACTAATTTAATAAACAAACTTTTTAATTTTTAAAGACTTCTAAAACTAAAATATTTGTGATAACGTTTTTCCACATATGCATTAATATATTACTTCCAATCACATTTAAAGAATACAAAAGATATTGTAACAATTCCCGCAAGCCTTAGTACACTGTTTACTTAACAATTTCTTGAAAAACCATTTAAAAAAATCTAAACTAAATAATTTTAACATTCAGAATACGTTTTCAATCTATCTGTATCACTTTCTTTTTGTACTAGTTCCACATATTAATACCGTAGCTAAATAACCATTAAAAACAGGTTTACAAAAACAACCTGAAAGTAAAAAGATAACAGTATTAAAATAAATTATTATTAAGAAAACTATTATCAATTCTAATTGGATCAACTTCTTGAGCTCTGATTTGACGTGTTGTTCTCTGAAAAGTAAACTGTTTATTAGAATGATGTGCAACTTGAGATAGTCTTTCATTAAAAATCTCATTATAGGCTGCCTTACTTTGTAAGTAGGGGCTCAATGACTGCAAGGAAAGGCAATTCCCTAACAGCAATATTAACGTGCAAAGATTTATATAACTGGCTTTTGTTGTGCAAAAGTTATCAAACCGTCCTGGGTTTTTGTATATATCTGATGTACAAGGTGTAAATAGGGATGCCGCTATTGGGGGTGGAGGGCAAGGGTAAATAAGGCATCGTCCCCTTAATAATCTTAAAATCCAAAAAGTTGATAAATTTGAGATTTTGAAAACAGTTGGAATTTTGATTAAATTGCACGCAAAAACCCTCAAAAACTCCAACTTTGGGTTTTGAAAGTTGTTGTTGTTAATTACCAACATTCACAAATAACAAGCAACTTATAATATCCAATTGAAAAATGTTGGGCAAATCCAAATATTTCTGTACCGAATTGTCTTCTTTTAAATCATGTTCTGGGAAATTTAGTTCCAATCCTTGTTATTGAGTCAACACTGACATGCCATGCACTACTCCATTGTCAGACCATTGTTGCCAGATTGGGTTTTTTCCCAAAATGGGGAAATTTATAATTTTGTGGCAAATATTTGGAAAAAGAAAAGGGTGGGGAAAATATGAGGAATATTTTTCAATAATGTGATGAACATGTTAAAATTCTTGTAAAGTATTAAAAACTCAAAGTACTCAATATAGCACCTGCATTGTTAAAACCCTACTTAGAGAAGTCTATTTTTCAAAAAAAAATCTGATGGTGAGCCTCCAAGGACCATTTGCACTGGGATTTATTACACACAATTTAACCCAGTGCCCTCTTCTGCGCGTTCAGAACCCCCACACAAAAGTTGGGAAATGTGGTCAAAATTGTTGGAAAATTTTATATTTTGCCCCCCCCCCTCCCAATAATTTGTTGCAGCAATGTCCCTGAGTGTAAATATTAATTCATCAATCATAAAAATATGATGTCTATAATTTTGGAGTAGGGCTTTGGAAAGAGCAAATAATGGTAGAACATTATTTAAAATATAATTTTATCAGTACCGAAATAACTAAATGTGGATTATATTCACGTTAATACCACAAAGTGAAACAATATATGAGGTTTGATAAAAAAGTATGGTGAATAATTTGATTAGGAACAAAGTATTAAACTTACATAGAATTTGAATTAATCTCCTTCAAAGAACTGTCCTTGGCTAGGGATGCAGTTTCCCCAACGTTGAATCCATGACTGGAAGCATTTCAATAAGGATTTTTTCAGAAAGGATTTCAATTGTGGGGTCGTTCCCATCTCAATGTCGGGAATGGTGTCAAAAGTTTTTCTTTTAGCAGGTTTTTTAATTTTGAGAAAATCCAGAAGTCACATGGTGTTAAATCTGGTAAGTAAGGCGAATGTGGATAGACAGGAATATGTTTTCGGCCAAAAACTCATGAATCAAAAGTGACTTTGTGATGAAGAAGGAAGCCATTGGCCTATTTTTCTGATCGCACATCATGTTCCAGTACCCTTTTGTAAAGTTTGAAGTATATAGTTGTTCCCCTTATAACTAATTCTGATCGCACTATCAAAAAAAACAATGAGCATTTTCTTGTTGTTTGTTTTTGACTGACGTGCCTTTTTACCGCATGGGGGAGTTGGTTTTCCAATGAAAACTCCAAATTTTTAACTCAGGGTCATAGCAGAGTAGACCCAACTTTCACCAAATGGATTCGAAACCGTGAAAGAGCGGGACGTAGTCACACAGCACATGACATAATTACGATATCATGAAGGTGAAGATGAGCAACAACTAATATAAAAATCTAGAACTCATAGGTAATCCCAGGATAATTAGGTTATCAAAATGGGAATGAATTAACAACAAAGTAATTAAATTAAATAAAAATGCATTGTTTCTTTTTGAGTACCGTACACATTATAATAAGCATACAATTGAAAAAATATAGATTACCGGTACATAATATAACGTCAGGATGTAAAATTATTATAAGGAAATCATTGCAATCAAGGTTTATTGAAGATTCCAAAAATATATTTTTGACCTAGAAAATAAAAAACATACAGTATTTTGGAAAATATATTTTATTAAATAGATATCTGAAAAAATGTCTTAAAAAAAACTTTTTCATAATAATATTAAGATATGTATTATAAACATTGTATTTTTTTACATAAATAAACCAGCGGGGCTTGTTGCTAAAATTAGTGGGACTGCTGCACCAGAAAATTATTATAATTTGTTTTAAGATTGTGTAGAAGGAAACAAGCATGTTCGGGAAGAAAATTTATTCAGAAACTTGATAAAACCCAAAAAAAAACAAAATCAAACATGTTTTGTTTACTTTAACCTACATTTTTACAGTTCAAGCTTGACCATTTAAAAAAAATAAAATCATGACCATGGTTGAGGTAGAACTTCTCATTTATACGTGACAATTTGCTCGTTTTGGGCCAAAAATCATATGACTACATCTGAGTCGTCCAATTCCAAAACTTGTTATGTCCCAAAACGAAAAATTTTCAGGAAATGAAAAAACCTCTTAGGCCCGGTTCTACAATCTCCCGATAAAGTTCCAGTTAGTTATCCGCCGGATAACTTTAACCTGCCGACAAATCCACCCGATAAGTATTTTGCGTTCTTCAATGTGTTTTAATCCTCCCGACAACTGTCCGTAACTTATCTGTGACTTACCTGACAGATTTACAATTTTACATTTAGGTTGGTACACTTTGTTGATTGTGATTGGTCCAAATATGGTTAGAAATATTTCAAGTGACTGAAAGACGAACTATTTTTGTTTTTAAAAGCATACTATTTTTTATTTTGAGGTGAAGTTCTTTCTGATATCTTAGATTGTAACCGATTGTAACTATTAACATCATAAAAGTTCACCTGATATTAAAATAAATATTTGAGGTTTTTTACAAAATTAAATTAACGATTATTTTTGTGATTAGTATTGTTTCTATTTTTGACAAGTAAACATTTGAGGTTAGATAAATTTTATTTTAACAGAATTTCAATTTTGAAGAGACCAATTATTTATTAAACATTAAAGTAAGTAATGTTTTTCTGTGAATGTGATTTGTGAACTGAATATTTGAGGTTAAATACTTTTTATTAAAATAAGTTATTTATATTTATTAGCGCTTTAAATTTGTTCACTACTTTTAAGGATGGGAGAACAAAAAAAGGAAAAGGACTGAGAATTTCACTTTTTAATAAACTGTACTATTTCTTCATCATCATCATCAAACATTTCAACAAAGTCTTCATAAATAGACATATTTAGGTATTAGTTTAAAATGGCGGGTCAATAAAAACTACTATACAGTACAATTCAATACTTTTATCTGGCGGATAACTTCTTATCGGGTACTTTAACCTGCCGACAACTTTATCCGAAGGATAGCCAACTTTATCCTGCCGACAAGAGTTATCGGGAGATTGTAGAACGCATTTTTTCCACTTGTCGGGTGGTTAGCGCTATCTGGAACTTGTCGGACACTTATCGGGAGATTGTAGAACCGGGCCTTAAAGCTATATTAATTATAGTATTTTATTGATTCTTTTTTCATATTTTTTGTAGATTTTTATTTTATTATGTACGACTACTAATATAAATGTCACAATTTATTTACTAATTAAAAATATATGTTGGACATAACGAGTTTTGGAACTAAAAAATGAACTTAACGAGTTTTGGAACATTTTCCTATGTTTACTATGCAAGAATACTATGGGGAAAGTAAGGTTACAAAAGGCAGTTGTTTCACAAAACAACTGTTACTTCTGACAATAAAAGAAACAATAACTATACAAATTATAAAATAATTATAAAATTTTTAAAAAAGCCGTAAAAGATCATTTAAATCAAGATAGGTGTCTGCAATATTCCCATAATACTACACAGACAAAATATTTTCATCTTCCTCAGGAATTTCTCCAGCATCTTCATCAGCTATGTTTTCCTGGCCGTTTTCTTATCTTTGTAAAATAATTTCTTGTTCTGTGAAAAGCTGTTTGAAGAACTGTAGATTTGGCTGCAAGTTTTACCGTACTCAGGCCCATAATGCTTTACAAGGAGAGATCTCAAGTCATTTAATTTCTCATCCTTTACTAAGACACCTTTATTAACTAATTCTGGTGCAATTTCATTCCAAGATTTCCCTTTTTTACAGATTGATAGGTCAACACCCACATTCACATTGTACCCATTCTCTCCTTGCACTTTAATAGTAGTATTGTTACGATGCTTTGTTATGATTATTCGTTTACTCTTCATGAACTGGAAATGCCAGTTTGTTGGAGCTTTGGCAGTCCCTGGTACAGCTGCATTTTCTCCATGTTTTGGAATGTCCAAAACAGCTTTTTTCCAGTTGTGTACTACAAAATCTGTACCTACTTTGTACACAGTTCCAACACCATTGAAAATTTCCTCATACTCTTGAGGGATAGCAATCGTTGACTTGGATGCAACCCCCTTCTCGATTCTGCCAAAAATCCGGTCTGGTGGTATGTAGGATAACCCACGATCGGGAATAGGAGGACTACTTTTATTTACTGCTTGTGGTGCGTTTTTGGCTAGCCAAGTGCAAACCATTCCTACGACAATAGAATTCTTGTTTTTTATATTAAACTTGCCAGGATGAGTTATCCTGGACATAAAGACAAATGGAACTGAAGCACTAAAGAAATACTGAAAGGTAATAGGATTTAACGAGTTTTGGTCCAGTAATTGTAAGAAGGACATAACGTACTATGGAACAGTTTTTGAAGTGGACTTGACGAGTTCTGGAACAGTAACTAGTTTTTAAAGTGCTTTTTAGGTAAGAAATAACGACTTTTGGAACTGTTTGATCTCTGAAATGTGTTGCTATGGCTACCATCTATCAGTTTATGCAATAATAAAAAAAAAAAATTTTTTTGGACATAACGAGTTTTGGAATTGGGCGACTCATCTCCGACCTCCCGACTCTGCTGTCTTGCTCTTTGCAAATTTATCTTGTTTCTAAAATTAAAATCAGCACTAAGATGACACCGTTCACTAAGGAAAATTATAAAAAGGACATCGAAGGACATTCCAAAAAGCTTTGAAGGACTGCAAAGTAAAAGAGAAATACCACTATTGTAATTTTATTGTCAGACGAGGGAAGTTGACATTGAAGGAAACAGACCGATAAGCTGTACGTTAATTAATTAAAATTGTAAAAGAAGAGTTTGGCTACTCTTCTAACAAACCTCGTATGCGTTTAATTTTACTAAAACTAATTTTCACAAAATGATGGACCTAATATGCTGACGGACTGAAACTATAAAAATTACTAGGCATAACAAAATATTATGGAATACATTCTATACTTTTGAATTGCCTTTTTAGTGTATGTTCAAAGTGTATGTACACACTTACATCTTGTGTATGTTGAACAATTTTTAGAAATTTTATTTAAATTAGCAAACTGTACACACATTGTTTTTTTTATTTAGAAAATTGGGCCCAGAATGTAATTGACACAATGAGATGGAACTGTCGAAATAGTGACGTTTGTGTTTTCTGAGCTTTAAATCAGAAGTACAGTAAATAATATAGGCTCTCCCTCGCCCTGTGGGAAGTTTTGCCTAAAATATATCAAAATATTGTAATAGGTAGGGTAGTATAATTTTGTTTTTATTTTGGACATTCACAAAATAGGCATACCTAATATAAGTTATGCAAATTTGAAAGAAAATAATAAATTCAATGATAGTTTACCTATTCACAATGCGGGGGAACTGTCGAGATAGTGATGTTCATGTTTTTGTTACGTTAACGGTTTTCAAGTTATTCTCCTTTAAACATTTGTAACAACCGCTATTTTGAAAATTATTAAAGGAAATTCTTGGTGTTTGGTAACTTGTAAGTTGTAACATACAAAACGCTTTTTATATCAAATTTGAACTCAAAATCTTATCCTTATTTTTCTATTCAAGAAGATAAAAATAAAGCTATTTATATTTTAATGAAAAGTAATGAGAAATATGTTGTTTCTAACTGTAAATAAATAATACTTAATTACTAATCAAACTTGTTTTTCTTGCACACAACTTGTTTTATATAATATTGAGTTACAACTCATCATATTTATACAAAACTCGAAGTGTACTGTGGCGACAAATTAAAAGCACACCGTGTGTTTAGAATGTGGCGAAGAGCACAAGGACTAAACAAAAACACTGAACCAACAAAAAAAACAAAAAACAATAACTGAAGAAATGAATTGAAAGTAATTTAAAGGTAGTTCAATAAACATAACTTTACATAAATTGTTTATTTATTGTTCCTTATTTTTGTGGTTCGAGGTTTCGTTTCATCAATGTGTAGGTATGCCTTTATCCGTTTATCGTAAAATCTTTTGAAGGCCTATAACAGTCAAGTCGATTTCCTGAAATTTGCTTAAACTGTGAATGAAATGCACATTTGTAGTATTTAAGAGTGAAAGTTACAACATTCATAAAAAACATTTCTCAGATAACGTATGGTTTTGGTGTAAAGTGGGTTTCTTCAATGAAGTAGGCGATTGATTAACTTTAAAACGTTTATTCAAAGTATTTATCAATACATCTCTCTGCTGGTCCGAAATAACACTAAACTAACTAAATAAAGGCAAAGGCAAGGATATTTACTACATGAGTCTATTCGCGGATGCGGTTAAACCAAGACTGACTGTAGACGCTTGCTTCTATAGCGTCCCCACCCTGTTGAAGCTAAACTTGCCGTCAGCATTCTCACACAAACCACCAAGTGCGATCATTTACATTTATGAATTATTAATATTATTATTTATTAATTATTACAAGGTGCAGGGTACTTTTGCTACATAGTTATATACAATAGTACTTTTTTTTACAGTCACCTACATACAAAAAATATGTAGCCTAATCTTGGCAAATCCACCAATTTTTTTATTACTTTTGACTCAAAATTCTTAATCGGCGACTCCAAAACCTTGCAACACACATTTCTTGTGCATAAAAAATATTAAAATTTAAAATAATATCTTAAATAGGTATAGTAAAAAAGTAAAATTTCTATTTTCTCAATTGGAAAACATGGCTGACTTTGTAAAACTACTTTAATTGCAAATTCCTGCTAAATATTTTGGATCTTATGATAGACCCTAAGTTCTGCTAAAGTTGATAGAAAAGGGGTAAAACAACAATCATACATTTTATTAATAATCTGTA